>VWZT01002089.1:0-23977 GCA_013397055.1 Pachycephala philippinensis
TATATATATATATATATATGATATCCCTCCATAATATTCTTTTGCTCTGTACCAAAGCCATAATAGATTTTTTGGAGTCTACTCCAGAGAAACTTTCATTTAATCATCCGCATTAGCTATAGTAATTACAATATTCAGTACCTGACACTCCCAGACCTCCAAATAGAATTACCTTGAAGTGTTATTTGTACTGGGATCTTAGTATTCAGAAGATGCTGTGCAATTTCTGCCAAACTCCTGAGATTCGATAGCTGTAATGTCTTTTATCTGACTTCCATTTTCTTTCAATAAAGAAAGTGAGGGAGAATTTTCTTTGAGATGTATAAACCTATCAAAAAGGATAACATCTAAGCAACAGAGCACTAACACTAATAAAAATCAGAGGTTGTGTGATCAAAATGTGTCAGACATCAATCTTTAATGTAGATTACTTGTCACAGAAAGATATCTCAGGTTAATAATTATTTCTGATTGTAAGCCTGGGATATTACATTGAACATGGAAGAACATTGAAATGTTGTTTAAGTTATCGACTATAATTCTGAGGTAACACAGATGCTTTCAATATCAATGTTTGTAGGAGACAGATAGGTATCTATGTTTGAAATGCAGTCACCAAAACATTAATTTAATCAAAAACTCGTACTGTTCAGTTGTTTCTAGACTGAAACATTATGATATTTAAACGGATAAGTGNCTCTATATTTTGACTACAACAGATAAGTCTTAAGTGCTGTGCCTCTTTCCACACAGAGTGCTGTAATGAAAATTTTCAGCGTTGCTGTGTCTTAGAGGAATACCTGGAGAGTTGGTTCACTCACTACACTAAAACGGCTAATGTGAGACTGCAGGTAGGACAGCAGTCACAGTCTTATCTCCTCAAAATCTCTGCTGTTTTAACTGAGATAAATCACATTGTTCACTTTGCAATTCCCACTATTAACATTCTCTATCCCCTATGCCTTCACTCTGTTTTGTAGCTCGGTCCACATTTTATGAGGGAAATAAACATCCTTACACAACTTACTTGAAGGCATGTAATGGTTAGTCATATCATTTAATGGTTGTTCATAGGATGACAAATCACTTATTACTTATGTAGGTGCTGTAAGTTCTTTTTTTTCAGATGTTCAGAAGAGCCTTAGATGACATAATTATTTTGTGGTTAACTTCCAAACTATTCTGCACTTCCATTATATGTTACACTGGGATTACAATAGGGAGCGACAGGCTAGGAAGGAAATCTGATCCTCTGTCAAGAAGAAATGCAGATTTTCAAACCAGAGATTAGGCTTGGATTTAGGCCATCCTTCTCGGGTAATGGAATGAGTCAGGAGCATTGATGAGAATGACACTGGGAATTAGCCAGTACCAGTCTGATACATGTTTACATAAATTTGTATGTGCTTTAAATGAGAGCTGTACGAACAATTGCTTTCAATTCTGCTATGTTTTCAGACTTTTCTTTTCATTGTCCAGTTTACCTGTGGAAGATGTGTCAGGGGTGAGTAGAAAACAAACAAAAATTATGGAAATGGCATGTGAATCTTTAGACACTGAAGTGTTATTTACTTACTTGTCTCGCTAGATTTATAGATGTCTGACATCACTCGTTCTGAATATTGTATGGCCACATCTTCAGGAAGTTATATTTTTATTGCTCAACATTTCTGAAAATCAACATCAAAGCACAATGAAAAAATAGTTGTTCTTAATATAAATCTGGACAGCTGTCATTAAAATTAATATTAATATACATTCAATAAGTTTTTAAAGTAAATTCTTTTTTTATTTTTTTGACAGGTTCAAAATATTATGAGAAGTGAAATTTATATCCTAGAGGAAAATATTTGAAAACCAGCATTTTTTTTCTCTCTGTTTCTATTTCTGTAAGGCCTTTACTTTGGACCACGCAAAAACTGAATACCTGAAGGAGATTTCAGATACTTCTGAAATTACGAGGTTTAAGATTTGTGTTTGAACTTCATGCACATTTGAATTAATGATATATTGCATTTGAATGTTTACATTGGTTTCCAGTATAGCACAATATCCATGTGCAAATTTTAGGTATAAATTTTAATCACCTTATCATTACAATCTTTCTCTTTCAAGGTTCATGATTACAACCATCCAGCACCTGAAGGGAGCCTACAAGAAAGGTGGAAAAACACTTTTTTACAAGGGCATGAGGTAATCAGACAAAGAAGAATGGCTTCAAACTGAAAGATACCTATAGATTAGATATCAGGAAGAAATTCTTTACCGTGAGGGTGGTGAGACATGGGATGTGTGTGACCCATTCCTGGAAGTGTTCAAGGCCAGGTTGGATGGGGCTTGGAGCAACCTGCTCTAGCGGGAGGTGTCCCTGAGCCAGCATAGGGGTTGAAACTAAAATGATCTTTAAGGTCTCTTCCAACCCAAAGCATTCTATGATTCTATTACTTCTTCAAGTGAATTCACTGGCTGAAACTTAAGATTTTGTAGGGACATTGTCCCATATATCTAAAAGTAGTGTCATTGCCCACTATTTTGAGCATCAATGTTCTTTGAGAAAGTTAAAAAATGTGGGAGAATAAAAACAGGCTTATTTGAAATAGGCAAGGAAAATGCCCATTTTTTGGTCTTACTCTCTAATACAGTATAATCAAACATATTTGGTTGATCGGCGTTGCACTCTATCTTTGAATTGCTGACTTTTGTTTGCCTCCCATGCAAATAATTTCTGACAATCAGAAATTCTCATTGGTGAAAGTTTTTATTGTTTCTGAGGTAGTTTCAATAGATGTCATAACTTTCCTTTTAATGAACAGTGACCTTGTAGAACTTGTTGAATACCCTGAATGATCAATAGAAAGAATTTCCCATTTTCCAGCTCCATAGCTGTGGAGCGCCATTGTGGTTCCTTCAGTTGGGACTATCTTACAAACTCTTTGTGTATAATTATTAGATCTATGACTTTATATGAGAAGAACAAAGCTTTTTACACTGTAGGAATTTAACGACCTCCAGTTTATATTAACCTCCAAGTACTTTTCTGTAACTTTGTTTTATTTATTAGAAGAAAAAAAAAAAGAAAAATAGGAAAGTAAAGAAAAAAAGCAAAAGTTTTCAACAAAACACTAAAACACACTGGCCCTGTTTTTTTTTGTTCAGAAAGGAAATAATTTCTATTTGAGAAAATTTAACACTCATTACACTTAAACAGAATAAGTATACTTAGAAATAATAGGATCATATTTAAAATAAATTACATATCATATAGAAACGAATTAATCTTTTTTATTTTAAATGATGTTCAATGGCTTTGATAGAAACCATAGGAAATACATCACAACTTTGTCTATATCTGTTTTTTATCTTAAAACTTACACATGAATGAAGGCTAAATATACAGTGGAAAACATAAACATCTAATCATGCTAAAGAAAAAATAAGTTTAGCTTAGTTAAAATAAATGAGAGCATTTTGTAAAAACAAATTACACTCAAAATTAGTGATCACTCAGATTTCACCAAGATTACATATACTCAGTTGAGCATAAATAAAGACACTGCAATCTTTAATTTGATTTTTTTTTTAAACAGCTGCCATGCTTGTTTGGAAGAGAAACATAATTCAGCTTAATCTAGTTTTGGCACAATTTTAATTTAATACTGACTAATAATATCAAGTGTTCATTCTGCTTTTTTACTCTAGCCTTTCACAGAGAAAGAATGTCAGACTATGAAATTCCCAAAGCAGAGTTTTTATTAGTACTCCACTATTAACTAAAGCCCTTTTTTCCCCTTTAGTCTGTTTTCTCTTAATTTAACTAGATGAGGGAACATTCTTCATAAAAATTCCTTTGTATTTCTATAATATCAAGCTGTGCTTTGATTTAAAAGGTTAAACAGCTCAAGTCATTTGAAAGTCATTTGAGAAAGATTTACATTCACCCGGAAAAATCCAAGAAATTGTCTCCAATTTTTAATCTGATATTGTTTTATTTCAACTGAATTCGTTGATTTCAGTGGGTTACTCAGAATTCATTCTGACTTAATTCAAATTCATGTTTGAATTTTTAGCATTATTTCCTTATCGTAAGATTATTAATTCAATTTTTATGGCTTATCTATATGGAAGTCCTGGATTTTGATATACTTCCTGGCATTGAGAAAGACTTCAGTCTGCACATTATCTTCTGCTGTTAATGGCATCATTTACACTGGAAATTATGCATAAACTTAGTAAAATCATCATCCACCCCAAAATTATACTGCAGCTGATTAGAGAATAAAACAACAAAAAAAAAAATTCCTATAAAATATATGACTTCCCAAGGGAAGGAGAGTGTGGAGATGACACTCATTTTCATGGACAGGTTGAGCCAAAATAATGCCTTCTATTAAAAATGAAACCTGTGACATTTGAAGTCTTTAATGATTTTAGGCCTATCCCATCATCAGAATTAAAGCAAGGGTTTCTTAAAATATGAGATCAGTTATTTTAGGTTTTCACTGTGACCATGCTGTGACCTTTCAGTATTTGAAGGGAGTTTATAAGAAAGATGAGGACAGATGTTTTAGCGGGGGTAACAGCTTTAAAATAAAGGAGGCTTAGTTTAGACTAGGTATAAGGAAGAATTTTCATACAGAGGATGGTGAAACACTGGCAGAGGCTGCCCAGAGAGATGTATGCCCCATCCCTAGAAACATTCAAGGTCAAGTTGAATGCGGCTTTGAGCAACCTGATTGAAATGAAGCATGTCCCTGTTCTTTGCAGGAAAGTTAAACTAGATGACCTTTGAATGTGTCTTCCAACCCAAGCTTTCTATGAGTCTGTGAATCTATGAACTTTCAGAAGTGACGTTACCTAACAAATTTCTGAGGATCTGACTGTTCTGTATACATTTGTGGAGGGAACAAACCAACAAAACACAAAAACCCAAACACAAACTAAGAGAAAAATTGAAAGCCAAAACTGGATTGCAAATTTAGAGTTTTGAAAGAATTACTGTGCTTTCTGATATCTGCAGTTGAATGGAAAGATACAGTATGCCCTCATGTGTCACATGTTCCAATATTATATATTGGTCTGTAAGTATGAGAAAACAGAAAATAAGTAAACAATGGTCAACAATAAATCAAAATTAAGATAATTGCTAATTCAGCATAAGAAATGTGTTTTTGGAAGCCACTTGACTTTGCAAATAGACTGTATTCTATAATGTGTTAATGATAATGTGTTCAGAGTTAGCAAAGAACAAATTTGCAGGTCATGTCAAACTACATTAAATTGTTTGTTATGAGCTAAATGAATGACAATAAAAGCTTCAGAATGTTTAATGCTTGAGCAGCTTTTCCTCTAACTTTCTTACTTTTCCATCTGGCAGAATGACAGTGTAGCTCATTAGGCTCTTCTTCATCACCTTTGACTAGTGAAGTGAGAGTGAGCTGTTTAATAAAGGTCAAAAAAACTAGGACCTATGGAAATTAGGACAAAACGTAGATTTATTTGACAAACTACCAAAATTATTCTACAGTGAGCTTTCCGTTGGGAAAAGTGAGAAGAAAAAGGAAAAAAGTAATGTTTACTCAGCAACACTTAAAAGTCCCATAATTTATTACTTTTTTCAACAAGTAGCATTGGAGTAGTTGGTTTTAGGAGAGAATATACTACTAGTAATTTATTTAAATGAATGGAAAGTGGGCTGGGCAAACTGAACCTCACCTAATGATATGTTAATTAGATTATCACAGTCCATTCTGAAGTAGTAGAGTCCTTGTACAAGCAGTATGCAGAAGATACCATAACTCCTCTATTTCAGCTTTGTCTGAACATTTCTAACTGCTATAGCATGAACAGAATGCTAATCACTATTCTATTATCCTACTGGAGTTACTGCAACTGATAAAGGAACTTTAGAGCAGACAGACAAGATTTTTCTGCTTTTTATTTAGACAGTTAAAAAATGATATCTTAGGCACCTAAATTTGAACTGGCAATTTCAGCTTAATTTTTGCCATTGTTCTTCCACAAGTTTTGGAAAACAAAAGCATCTTTTCCCTCGTGATAAAATTTCGGTGGTCACAGTAACCTAAAGAAAGAGGTAGTCGGTCTGTACATAGCAAGAATAGTGAAATATTTCATAAACGTCAACTGTTGCCTCATTTATCCCATAATTTTCTACCTGACATCTTCCAGCATGTCCTGTACCAGGAGGACAAAAAGCACAGGATTGTTTTCAGAGTCCAATAGAAAATGCATGACAGCAAATATTATAATAAAATTGTTTTAATAACAAGACCTAAAAAAGAAAGAAATAGAAATAGTGAGTATATCTTCCATCCCTTCAAATGGTTTCATGTAGCACCAGATGGACCTCAGGCAGACAGCCACAGCATTCTGTGCAGAGCCCATCCACGGGAATTTTCAATTTCCCTATGCAATGGCTTCTCTAGTGTAACAAACAAAACCATACAGCTTGTTTTGACAGATAGAAATGTTATCTCTTAATGTCCACTACAGCAATCTTAGCTGCACGTATATAGGACCTATATTTAATAACAGTGAGGATCCAGGCTATTTCAGCACAATCTCTTATGCTCTGATATATACAGGGTTATACTGTGGTAACTCAGGATAACGTATGGGTTCTCAAGCTCTAAATACAAAATCTAGTATGGTTAATGTAGCTTGCTGTACATCGCTACCTCCTTAACTCTAAGATCTTCTGCGAGATGCCTTATACATAGCATAAGTAGACACAGACTTTTTCCCAAGCATGAAGTGCATGTTTTTACTTGAAAGCAAGTTTGGGTTGGTGATTCACACAGAGTCTTTAGAACATTTGTGAAAAGCCCAGAATTGCACACTACAGGGATGCAGTGACTTGTTTGAAAATATTCTCATTACTATTCGTGTTTATACCACTGACCTTACTCCAGGAATTGAAAAAAATATCTCAGGTTATTTAGGAAGATACTTCCATTATAAGAAAGAAAGTGAGGTTACTAATGGTAAGCCATACCTTCTCAGTTCTGCTTCTTCCTTACGCCGTAATTACAAGGCAGAGGATGCAAAATAATTTTGGTATCAGGGCTCAGAATAAAAGATATCTGCTCATAACCTGTGGAGAAGTTATTTATGGAAGTTTATTTTGTTTGCTTCTTTGTCTGGGAAGTTGTAATGTTTCTTAGCTTATCCTGATGAATAATGTTATATGAAGGTTAAGAGTTGAAGTTCATGAAATAAGATGTTGTCATCGCTAACAGATGATTGCCATGTAAAACAAAAAACAAAACAACCTGCATATGTTTCCTGTCTTCATAAAAATCTGCAAACTCATAGAAGAGATTATCTTGGTTCTCACTGACTGTGACCTTTCCCATTAACTGTGCATACAGATATAGCTGGACTTTTGTTGACAGATAAAAGCCTAAAGTCAAGCCTAAAAGCCTTGACTTCTGTCAAGTTATGACTTGACAGAAAGCTATTAGATCATCTGCTCCTGCTCTGTCTACATATTAAATCCTTGCCTATGGTAGATCCTTTTCCAGAATTTTATACTTAAGAACCTTTGTAGTATCATCCATTTCTCTCATCAAGTAAAACCTTTCAAAAAGCTTTAAAAATGACCACAGATGACAGAGAATATCAGAAAGCTAGAGAGACTAGTGATAAAAGAAAACGAACCAACCAGGAAACAGGGACTGCACACATCATTTGTAATAGAGGATCAGCTGGCTTCCAGGGTTATATAGACTGTTTTCAGGGATATAACCTTGCAACTCAAGGAATTACTCATGATATATGCTGAGACATCTTCAAGGATATTAAGCTTCAAAATAATGAGATCAATCACTCTCAAACTGTAGAACATGCTTTTTTGAGAAATGAGGAGATTGCATCCCAGCCAAGTAGTTCAAAGAATTGTTTAAGTAGCTGGTATAGAGCAGACATTGAGAACTGACAAAATATTATGGGAATTATTAGAAGAGGGTTTTGAAATACATATTTTAAATAATACATCTGTTTTATATACTGTTTAGGGATGACGAATGGTCTCTAGAAAGTGATAACAGTGACATAAGGAATATAACCTTAATAATCACACAGAGAAATTGAGAATTTTACAGAGATTTTTTTCTTATGAAATATGATGCATAAAGTCCTCTGTAAATGTGGGGAATCACATAATGGAACTAAGTCATAAACAGTTTACTTGTGAAATAGACTAGAATATTTCAATTGGAAAGGAACTATAACAATCATCCAGTCCAATGGCCTGACCAATTCAGGGCTGACCAACAGTTTAAACATGCTGTTAAGGTCATTATCCAAATACTTCTTAAACATTGACAGGTTTGGAACATTGACCATCTCTCTAGGAAGCCTGCCTCAAGGTTTATCCACTCCCTGGGTAGAAAAATTGTTCCTGGTACCCAGTCTAAACCTCCTCTGACACAGATTTGAACCATTCCCATGAACTGAATCCAGGGCCAGGTGGCTCAAGTTCTACTGGTATTATTAAAGACTGAGGGGAGAAAAAAACCCAAACCCGCATTGAATGCCTCTACTTTTTCTACATTCCTATTTGTTATATGACCTCTTCAATGAGCATTGGTCCAATGTTTTCTGTAGACCCCCCCTTGATATTACCAAACTTTAAAAAGCCATTCTTGTTGTCCCACCCAACACTGGTCATGGCTCTGTAACTTCTTGTGAAGCCTGACCTGACTTCCAGAGATGATGGCAGAAGGATTGACATTAAATCTGAAGTTTTTTAATAAGTATGTGAATATGTAGAAGCAAAGGCAGTTAGTAGTATGCAACCAATACTGCACTGCAATAAAGGGAAAAGATCAATGTTTGAGAAAGATACTCTGGAGAGGTAAAACAAATGAGTATGTTCATATTAAGGTTCATCTGGTAAAAGAGATGTGATTTTTCTTCTGAGAAAATATTTAAAAATGCATCAGTGCAATTACTTCTTTGTAGGAGTAATTATAAATGTCTCCTACTGGATATACTGACACAGTGTTAAAATGCACATGTAACAGTTAAAATCATCCTCTCCAATGATGATATGTATATGCAAAAGCACATAGTCAAAGGGAGATAATAGAAAGATAATTATGATTCATATGAACATGGAATATCACTGTAATTGCATATTGCACGATGCTGAAAGATAATTAGTCCAGCAAGAAATTTTAATATGGATTAAATATGCTGAAAGAAGTACTTTGTTTCAAAAGTAGAGAATGAGGACTGGATGCTCTTTGCCCAAATCCCATTAATCTTATGAAGATCAGTGGATATGTACCTCTATCTTTCAAAAGCTCCTCTAAGAGAGTCAGCCTAAATATGTCTTGGGGTTTTAAGTAAAGACAAATGAGAAACATAGTTATAATCTGACACCCAGAACAGAGAATAAATTATTAACATACACAAGTATAAAGAAATATTAGAGGATAAAGTTAAGGAAAGAAATACCTAATCTGAAAAACAAATGCTATTTCCAAATAGTGCTTGCTGATATGTGAGAGGTAAGGAAGACTTTTAACCCTCCACTCTATTAAGAATACAATTCCAGTAGGAAAAAAAAAAAATCCAGCTGTAACAAAAAAATGTCTTAAATACTGTAATAGCTCTTTCCTGCCTCTAACTTTTCTAACAATTTTGTGACTAAATACTATTTTAGGGATTTTAGTCGTATTCATATGGCAGTTACTCAGAAAACTGAATTAAATGATTCATTCCCCTCCATGGCAGACAGGTTGGAACTAGATGATCTTGAACTTCCCCTCCAACTCAAACCATTCTATAATTCTATGATTCTATGATTTTTATGATTTCTAACTGTATAAATGGACTAGTATCAGGTTGCATCTGGACACTCTGCCTAAGCAGCCCAGGCTGTCTTGTTTACAAGTTATCAATGATGGCTTGAGCCAGAAGCTGACCAGTGATAAGATAGACCAAAAATGATCCTGTTTTAGTGTTGAAGAATGGTGTGACCAGTTTGTCCAAACTATCAGACCCACCTACAGGATGTGTAAGACAGATCTCCCTGAGTGAGGCTTAAAACAAAAGGGATGTGCAGGCCCCGATATGAAGTGAGAGTCAGAAATGTTGAGCAGAAGAAGCCATAGCTGATAACACTTTTTTCAGCAGCAAACCACGTTTTACTGAATAAGCCTGACAACACATAATCCCAAAATGCGTAAGACTGACATTCAATCACTATACTATAAAACACCACTGCTGCATGGTGAGGACTTCTAGCATATCTCTCTAAGGTGTGTGAAAATCCTTCCCTTGAGTGGGGACAGCCCTCAAGGTTACTTCTCAAGGCCAAGCAAAAGAGTTTTACCCACAATTGTTCACGTAGGTGAGTAATATCAGTCTCTACTTATTAAGTGTTTTGGTAGCTTTAATATAATTGCTTTAATATAATTTCTTTAATGTATTTGCTTCAATATTGTTTCAGAAATAGTCACTGTACTAGTAGTTACAACTGTCCATACTGCGTAGTAATTAATTCTTATTAACGTATTTTGTCTAAATATTATCACTATTGTAATCAATTTAAATAAATAAGTAATTGTATTTATATAAATATATTTGATTTTTCATCCTTAATCCTCTGGGACAAAGTTGTTTAAAGGTTCAATTGCACCAGTATAATCTTTTAAACATAAATCATTGACTAATTCTGGGGCTAAGACTGGATCCAGCCACACTTAGACTCTTCTCTGAAGAGCAGTTTAGAAAGCAAGGGAGTCTTTTCTGCACCTTGTGACACAACCAGAGGGTTTCTCTAATAAATTTGTCTGATGCTCCCATTCTGTCCATCTATGAGAGCACCTACAGTTACAATATTATTAGCTGAAAGGCATCCACATTCCAATATTGCTTTATACAAAAGTTAAAGAATATATTTTATTACTGTTATTCTTATAGTCAGGGTTTCTGCTATTTTTGAAGTTATGATTTTCATCATATATTCTGCTTATTTGCATGGTTAAAGCCATGGTATAAACTTTCTGTCCCTGCTTCTAAGCACTGCTGCATTTTTATGCACAACAATTTGATGAACATCCATGAACTGCAGCTAGTTAGGAGTATATAAAAAACAGACTACTTAAAGTGCCACAGGAGTCAAGTTTGAAGTTTTGGAGTAGGGAAATTCAGACCTTTTAGCTCAATTCATAGCTTCACTCTTCTCCTTTTGAAGAACTGTGAGTTATAAGGAATGCAGGAGAGCTGTCTTTGTACTCTGCTCGGTCTGCAGTGTGTGTCAGTATGGGTATTTGTCGGAGTTACGACAAGCCGAGGGTGGCCCGGGGAGCTTGGCCCGACATCCTCCCGCAGACGTCCCCTGGTCTGCGGGCTGAGGGCAGGGCAAGCTCCTTCCAGGGGAGCACCGGCGGAGGCGAAGGAACGAGAGGGGTCTTCGGCATGAGGTTCCAAGGCTTTATTCCATGGGGCAACAGAAGGCAACTAAACACAACAGAATAACCATGCCCGAAGAGCCGGCAGAATGGGAGAATACATTGCTTATATAAGGGGGAGGATCAGCAGGTGGGGTGATGGGGCACAAACCAATGAGGGAGGAACAGGGAGGGGAAAAGGAACCGGGGACCAATGGGGATTGGGGAAGCGATTCTTCCCATCAATGCAGGACCTAAGATGGATGTCACCCTAGCTGGGGGAAAATTCCTACTCATGTGCTGGTGGTGTGGTTTTTCTTCTTTTACTTTCTCCTTTGCCACACCACCACAGATATTCTTTCCTTTTCTGTAGGAATAGATCAATGGACTGAAAAATGCGATTGCTGTAAGAACATGTGCCACCATTGCTGGTGGTAAATGTAGTAACTTGGACAGCAGCACTTGTTGCAACTTGAACAGTAATTTGTCAACACAAATATGAAGTCTGTGGCTATGCTTATATCCTGAATAACTAAGCCTTTAGTTTCTCAATGGAATCATCCCAAAAAGAATTATTTGGATAGAGATTTTCCATATCCTTCTTGACTGCGCTAAAAAAAAAAAACTTAGGAAGCTTTTTAATTGGCATGGCTTTACATTGAATTGTTATATTGTATATTAAAATTTGTTGATTTTACTCACTTTGTAGAACCCTTAAAATGAAAGCTTTGTTTATTTTTTCATTTATATTTTCCTTTGTAATAAATCTCATTTACTAACTGCATTAGATGCAGGCCTGTTTATGAGACAAAGTAATTACAAATAAATTCAGCCCAGCAACTAAGTCATATTTTCATCTGCTCTCTATCATTATCAGAGGTTATAAGGCATTACTGGTAGGTCACATCATTTTTTGCCCAGCTGTACCACTGTGAAGAGCAACATAGAAACTCAATATGCAATTTTCAGCCAAGCTGAATGACATGTAGTGAATTTTGGGAAAGGTGTATATTGCATGTTCCATGCCTCAAACAGCCAGTTTTGCAAGGATGACAAGCAGAAGACTCTGTGTCTCTGAAATAAAAAGCAATTCCTCACAGAGTCCATTAATTCAGAGAGTCGAAGGGCAAAATAGAACTCCAGTTTCCATCAAATCTGATCATCTGCATCCTATAGGCTGCTAGGCATGCCATAGGTCTTCCTAGAAATAGGACAGTGCTTAAAAATTTGTAAAGTCCAAACACAAAAGATAACACATTTATGAATTTTTTCTAGCTTTGAATAAATAAAAATCCATAAATCAGAAGTAATTCCTTTTACTCTGTAAATTTTCCATATAAACTAAACATTGTGAACATTTATATTATCCATGTTTTTTCAGCATAAAAAACCAAAGTATTAAATACCTTATCAGTTTGAAAAACACTGTGTGTTAATGGCATTCCTAAACAAAAACTCAGTTTTGTTTGGTTTTTGTTTTTTCCTGATGAAATGTCTCCATGCTCTAGAAATAAGAATTTTGTAACACAGGAGAGAAAGCTTTGGTGCTGCTGTCAATTCTGATGAAAGAGAATAGGGGATTTCACCTTCAAAGCCAAGAGAGAAATGAATAGGTAGTGATAGCAAGGATAAATGAGAAGCCAATGCAGTCATACAAACACTCATCCTAAGAGGCCTGACAGAAGCTATTAGGATTCACCCCACAGTTCTCATTTTCACATTAGCAGGGTGAGTGAGCAACAAAGGCTATCGATGCAGCCTCTGGGCATGGGCTTCACCAGCAGCACATCGTGTGTTATGAATTACCATTGTGATGGCTCTGATGTGAATTCCAATAAAATATATAGCAAAAAATAACTCAGGGTGTGTGTGTGTGTGTATGCGCATCTGCTCCCTTTATTATTCCCATATATTCCCAATCTACTGTCAAAGATATCCCACAGCAATAAATAATTGTCGAATTAGATCATTTGATATTGCCTTGCCTCAATTTCAAATAACAATCCTCCATCAATACTGCAAGAAAATCTATGAGGATATGCATTTTGGAGGCCAGCTTTCAGCATTCAGACATGCTAAATCAACAGAAAACTTGACCCTTTGCTCTTAATAAATATTCTAGCTTGGCCAAGGTTATCTTGGCCTTCTCATGGGATGAGGGTCTTAAGTACCAATTATCTTACTTGGCAAGATAGGAATCCAGAAAGATGAGGCAAAACTCCAAAGAATTAAGTTATAGTAGGGACAAGATCTCAACCCCAATGCCAACCCAAGTTTTGGGGTTTTTTTGAGAGATGAAATGCAACTCACACACTAGTGAGAGATTCTCTTGAAATGCCTGAACCCTCGGCCTTAAATTGCACCAGGGGAGGTGCAGATTAGATATTAGGAAAAAAAAAAAAAAAATCACAGAAAGAGTGGTTAGGCATTGGAATAAATTGGCCAGGGAGGTGGTGGAGTCACCTTCTATGGAAGTGTTCAGTAGGTGTCTTGGATGTGGCACTTGGGGACATGTAGACTACAGTATCAGAAGACTAACTGACCTTAATTTCTGCCCTGAGGAAAATGCTGTAGGAATAGTTTGCTTTCACTGAACTTTTAGCTTCATTGTTGCCCTCAATTCTTTAGTTGTCAGCAGCCCTGTTTAATTAGATGTCTAAGTGCACTTCCACCCCATTTTTTGAACAATGTCAGATATTTCCCCTGAGGGAAGAATAGGAAAGAAAAGGTAAAACACGAGTTAAGANTAGTATTATTATTATTTTAATTAATTAAAAGGAGAGCGGAATAAAACCCAACAGAAAGAAGTGAGAGACAATACAATTGCTCACCACCTGTTAACAGAAGTCCAGGCAGGATCTGAACAGTGAATGGCCCCTTCTGGCCAACTTTCCCCAGTTTATATACTGGGCATGATGTTCTTCCTCAGCTTTCATAAGACCCCAGCTTGTTCAAAAAACCCCAATCCTGTATCTTAGAGCCCTAAGTGCACCCATAGGCTCTGCCTGTCCCTCCCCTGAGGGGTCCAGCTACACATGCTCAGGACAAGTCTGTGAAAACCTAGCTGAATGTCATGGGAACATACAGCTTGCGAAGAGCTGGGGCAGAAAGAGCTGAGAGATAGCTTATCAGGGTTTTGATATTTTCTACCCATAACATCCTTGCTGTGAAGCTACAGAGATGTGTACTGCTTAGTGAAAAACTGGATCATCAGACTGAAAAGGTAGAGGTCCACAGCAAAAACTCCAGGCGGCCACTTGTTACAAAAAGTTCCTCAAGTAACACTAAAGGGTTGATGCCATTTAGAGGCATCATTAGTGGTCAGAGTGATGGACCATAATGCACCCTCTGCAAGCTGCAGTAAAACGACAGGAGACACTTAGACATACAATTGGACCTACAAAATTTTCGTGAGGGCCAGAAAAAGGAAATTCAATGTTTTGCACCTGAGGTATCAGGAACTCTGCTTCAGTATAAGCTAGGAACTGCATGGATAAAAAACCAGCCCTGTAGATAAGGACCTGGAGCTCCCTTGGGACAGTGTGTTATAGCTGAGCCAAGAGTGATAAAAGCTAACTGCACACCAGTTTTGGGCTGCAAGGATGAAGCCAGAATTCTGAGGAAAATTATAATCCCCCCTTCTTGGCATTCAGCACTCACTTTTTTCATTTATCATATGATCAAGGTCAAATTGTTTTAAGTATTCTTCCTTTACTTAATAGGGAATATAGTATTCCTGAAAACTAATGAGTTTGTTGCCATCTAGTTCTCTTCAAATAAGAGATCTGAGTTTGCAAGAGTGCTATAAATGTCTGATAACTTCAGTCTAACACTGTAAAATGGAATTCAAATTTTGAATTTAATTTTGTAGCTAGACACCTCAGTAGCAGCAGTTAATTGGTTTGATTGACCAGGAAGTCTAATGTTTGAGCATTAATGAGTAACACAAAAGAATTCCGTAAGTACTTTCTGTACAGGAAAAAACATACCTGATTGCTTGCATGCAGACAAGCAGCTATTTTGAGAAATTTATCAGCAACAGACAAGGTGTAGATGCAATTTAGAAGTGTACAAAATAGGATTTTACAGTTAAGACTTCCACTGGTAACTCCTTCAATTAAGAGGCAGATCCCGAATCTTTGTATGTAAAGGACAATGAGCATTTTTTTAATTTGACTAGTAATGAATATATTTAATTTACAGTAAAATTCAAGCAATTCAGCAGAGTTGGTGCCAACATTGAGTACTTGAGAATAATCAGCATGAAATACAATTTCTTTTTATTTCTGGTTGTTCTTGGTGGTGGTTATTTTAACTTCTTTTCTTTCTACAGTATTATGTAAATAGCAGCAAGAAAAAAAAGTGCTAACAGTTAATAGTTAGAAGTTAAATGACATTTCTCTCAATCTATTTATTCATTGTCATGCTCTCAAAACAGCCAAGTTGCGATTGGCAGTCCTCGAACTGGTTTACACCCTTGTAGGCAGTAAATGTATGGTGAATGAGCTTTAAAACCACAAAATAAACAGCTGCCAAAATCAAAATAAACAGGAGGAAACAGCTAAATCCAACAAGCAAATAGCAAAACTATGTATCGCATATCATCATCCTACATCTATAATCAATTTGATAGATGAGAAATGTTTCAAAGTTACTGCAGGGGCAGCTTTAAAGGAAAATTTAGAACTGAGAACAACTTTATGACTACAAACTGCAGAAATAATCTTAATGAGATGATCAGTCAGGAAGGAACATGGCAAGAAATCAAACAATAAGTTGCATGGTTTTATGAGCCTTTAACTATGGAAAATTAACTGACATTTCTTAACATTGTAATGGTAACAGTAAGAAGTAGCAAATACCCTTAATCAAAAAGCTACAGCACTGCACACTTAATACACATTACCTGTCATACTTTTTTCAAAAAATTTTGTTAATTATTCAAATACATTAATTCGCTTCATGTCTTGTCACCATTCAAAAAAGCATATGGCATTTACTGTTTCCAAAGGAAATCAGTAAGAAATGCATTCACTTCACTCTGTAATTTTCCAATGACAAGATTAGCTTTTAATAACATAACTGCAAATTGGAAGATGCAAAATATTTTATATACAGGATAAATATCTAATAAGCATGAAAGATAGTGCTGTAAATGTTTGCAGACTTAAAAACTCAAACTGAAAATGTTTTTGTAGGAATGATTAACTCCTTCTGTTTAAGAAGGAATGAACAAAGGAAGAACCCCAAAAAGGAACAGAGAAAAGTGCGCAATATACATACTTTCTTGTTATGGAGTGTTTGAGATGCTGTTCATTTACTCTTCAGCCCTGAGGTCTTGAAGATTCACTTGTGTCCTGGTAGTAGCAATGCCAATTGCTACTACAATGAGATATGTTGCTTTAACCACCCTCCTGTTCTCTTCTACAGGCTGCATGAGCCCCTTGCCCTGAACATTTTTCTTTCTATTCAAACTATTCTTTCTATTCCCGGTTCCCAGGAAGAATTAAGCCCTTTAGCTGACAATACTTTTGCTGCAAACGTATTTCTTGGAACATGTCCATTCTGCTTGGAAGTGAACAGGTCAGGATGGGAAGAAGGGATTGCTACTGGTATATTAAGCAATTTTCCCACAAGAAATTCCTCTGACTGCCTCAAATTCCTCAAGAACAATTTTTTCTTACCTTTTTTCTGTAGTAGGGTGAGGTTTATTTGCTTTGTTTCTCTTTTAATAATTTGGCACCTTGCCTCCTGATACCCTGCCCCTTGACCTATATCAGCAGCATAGACAGACTGCTGACACCCTGCTTTTGACCAGCACTGGCTGCATAAACACTTGGCCCCCTTACCAGTATAGGCAGTGTAGGAAGGTTGCTGTCCATACTATTCATGCAAGATAGCAAGGATCCTCTCAAATCCCACCATCATTGCTGCAGCCAAAGGGTGCCATAACTCTTACCTACACTTAAAAGGTTTTAGTGTGACTGGCTGCTGCTGACAGATGTCCTGGACACCAAGCGTCCCTGGCTGTCCACTGCAGCATAGCTCTCTTATCATGTCACATTTGCTGTTGGTGCTTGGGTGAGTCACTCTATGGGCTTTTTGTTGCTCATCTTTCTTACTGGCTCAATAAAGCTTAGTTTTATAACATGTGTCAGACTCTATTACTCTTCAGACTGCACAATTGCATCTGAATTAATAATGATTCTTTGATTCCACTGTTAAGATTTCAGTTACACTAACTGTAATATCTATAGTAATAGCTATAAGATGTGTTTCCTTTTTGCCCATAAGAGCACGTTGAACACAACAGACTATGTCTCCTTTAAGGTCTGAATGGGTCTTATACTGAAATTGTTACTTAAAAGATGATAATGGCATCACCATGTGAGTTGTCATAAACTAATCATAGAATCACAGAATGGGTCAGGGTTTAAGTGACCACAGTGGGTCATCTGGTCCAACCTCCCTGCTCGTCAGGGCCATCCCAGAGCTCATGGCGCAGGATTGTGTCCAGCTAGTTCCCCAATATCTTCAATGAGGAAGACTCCACAACCTCTCTGAGAGGTCCCAGCATGTACAGTATATGCACAGTAAAGAAGTTCTTCTTCATATTCTGGTGGAACTTCTTGTTAAACAGGCCAATTGCCTCGTGCTATTGCTCAGCACCACCAAGCACAGCCTGGGTCCATCTTCTTGATATTCTCCCTTCAGATACTGATAGACATCAGGTCCCCTCTCAATCATCTCTTCTCTACACTAAACAGGCCCAGTTGGTTAAGTCTTTCCTCATAACAGAGATGCTTCAGTCTCTGAATCATCTTTGTTACCCTCTGCTGGACCTGCTCCAAGAGCTTCATGTCTCTCTTGTACTGAGAAGCCCAGAACTGGACAAAGAACTCCAGATGTGGCCTCACTAGGGCCAAGTAGAGGGGCAGGATCACCTCCCTTGTCCTGCTGGCAATGCTCTTCCTGATGTACCCCAGAATCCCATTGGCCTTCTTGGCCACAAGGACACACTGCTGGCTCATGGGTGCTTGTTGTCCACCAGGACCCCCATGTCCTTCTCCACAGAGCTGCTTTCCAGCAGGTTGCCCCCAGCCTGTAGTGGTGCGTGAGGTCAGCCCTCCCCAGGTGCAAGACCTTGCATTTGCCTTTGCTGAATTTCAGGCGGTTCTTCTCTGTCAATCTCTCCACCCTGTCAAGGTCCTTCTGAGGGGCTGCACAGCACTTTGGGGTATTGGCCAGTCCTCTCAGCTTTGTTTTGTCACTGAACTTGCTGAGGAGGCATCTGCCCTTCATCCAAATCATTGATCAACGAGTTAAACAATGCTGGGCCCAGTACTGAACCTTGAGAGACACCACTAGTGAAAGGCCTCCAACTAGACCCAGTGTCAATGATTATGACACTCTGGGATCTGCCATTCAGCCAGTTCTCAAGCCACCTCACTCTCTGTTGGTGTACAAAAGGCCAACATAGTTCCAGATATTGGTGTACACTGGGCCTANAGTGGATTGCAGTCCATGAGGCTTATACTGACGGAGGCTCCAAAACAATTATCACCATGATACATACAAACACGGGGCACCTGACATCAGAGTCCAAAAAAGTCCAGCACAGAGCAGGGTGGCAGGCATCAGCAGGCAATGGCAGAGGAAGGTGACAAGCATCAGGCTTGCTATCCCTTGTAAGCCTGCAGCACAACCTTTTATACTTGTCTCTTAGGCTGCTCACATGCTTCTTGTTACCAAAATCACACCTGCATTCAATGCTGGCCTTCCCCCTCTTCCCAGGGATACAGCTGTAAGTTATCAAGGCCAAGGCTGCCTGCAGCCCACTCTTGTATCCCTACAACTCTCCACTAATTTAACCCACATTTATTGGATTATATAAGGATGCTGTGAGAGACTGTCAAAAGTAATATACTAGTAATACTTCTGTGCTGAAATTTAAGGATGCATTTGAATTGGTACATTCTGCTTTAGTACATGTCTCAGGAGGTGGGACAGAATATGAAGGACTTAGGTCCTTCCCTGGCATGTTTTCTCTTCACCAACTGTGTCAAGGGAGTGCTTTCTTTCCAGCCAAATTATTCCTAGTTTTTCAAGATTATCTTCCCATCCAATAGAAAAATGTAGCAAAAATGAATACTGAGTGGCAGTTTTGAGTGCAAACAGAACATGAAGCAGTGGTATTACTTGCCTAATGTGATCTGAAAGTCTTATCAAAACAGCAATTTTCTATCATATCTTATTAGTCTTGCATTATGTTGAGATAGCTGGTATTCTTTAATATGATTTGATAGTCAGTAATGAGACGAGACTTTTTTTTTTACCATAACAAACACCAGTGCAACACAATGCTGATATGACATGATGTAAAATTCCTGATAATAAATTTAACAGCCCTTTTACCTAACTGAAGACATTTTTGCTACAACTAAACCTTTACTTTTCCAAGATCATATTTATATGTTTCTCAGAGACAAAAAGAAAAATTATTTGCAGGAGACAGAACTGTTTTTCCCCTTCTGATTATTCTTGAAACCTATTTTATGACATCGGTGGTTTTATTTAAGGATTTTTTTTTTAGAGGAAAGGTGTAAGAAAAAATATTGATCAAACTGACAATCTTGAAAAGGATTGTGTGTTCTTGACAATGCAAGTACTATTTAGACATATGTACAAGAAGGAAGGTCTTAAAGATAATTTCTCATGCATAGAGTGTATTTATTAGTGGTATTCTTCAACCCCAAATGGAACCTAAATTTTTCACTGAACAATTCTATATTATTTGGTTTTGTTTGGCTATTAAATTCTGGAAGAACAAACATTAGAAAAAACCAAGCAAAAAAGCTAGCACCTGACCATGAAGAAATAATTCTTTACAGCAGAATTTTTGCTCTAATTGTATAATTTCTTACCATTGTATTTTTCTTATTAATACCAAACTGCCAAAATTTAAGAGTTATCATAGAATGGAATTCTCTAATGCATTCCGGTTATTACATCTACATTATTAAAAAAGAGAGAGTGTTGCACAGCAATCTTGATTAAGCTTTTCTTTACCTTTGAGCATTTGCTTTTGCAGCCTTATGAGACTTTCTCTAAATAAGGCTATTTTTGGTGTGTGTATAATGTGTAATTAATGACAAATTTTCTCTTGGTGTAAGAACCTTTTATGGGGTGTATATATATCTCAGTAATACTGCAGAAAGAAGTGAATACTTTACATTTTATTTTCATTGCCTTTGATTCCAGAAATAATAATTTTATCATTTAGTACTTGTAATAGCAATTTGTATAGGTTTTTCTGATAGAATTATCAGCCAATTTTTACTGGTTAATCAGCACCTTATCCACAGGATTCAAGACCTCATTTGCACTTTCAGAACTTGTCATTTATTTTCTTAAATTAAAACTAATTTAATTACTGTGATCACGTATTTGGTTCACAAGTACCATGAGCTGATCAGAGAATTCACAATGGAGTTACCAATTTGACTATCACCTAAATTAAGTCATTATCAAACACCATCCACTTCCAAGCAGCCAGACAAGGATAAAAAGAAGATATTTTAATTTCACCTAAGTAGGGAAAAAGGAAATTTGTATATAACAGGAAAAAAATTGATAGAAATATTACAATGAAACAGGTTAAATAAACCACAAGATAACTTCTTGCACCTTGATGTTGTTTGAATATTTGTATTATTTTTACTCTTTATTTTTACCCGTATGATTATGCACAGCAGCATTTTCCTGACGCAAACATAGGTGGAAAATGTAACTAGAAAGATGAATGAACTAAGGAAATTTCAAATAATTTGAGGAATCCTACTGATGCCTGACACCAAATACTTAGTGTCTGAAGCCTTAGGTTTAAGAATGAGATTGTTCTGAACCACCCAGTGTTGGATCTAGCTCAGACTTTTGCAGGGTGAGCAACTTGCACGGGGTCAACACCACAGCTATAGCCCTCATGATTATTTGACCCATGGAAGAGCACTGGGAAGAAAATTTATTGAACTATTGAAATTTATTGAGGAGCACTTGGTTGGGCTATTCTCTCTGAAGTAATGGTTAGAGTAGGAAACAGGAGCAATGAAACTACTACTGGAAGGGAAGGCAATATGAGAAAAGGCAAACCAAAGCAAAAGAGGAGGAAAAAAGATCAGAGTAAGAGAAGAAACATTGTATCAACTTTAAAAAACTTGAATAAACAGTATGCTTTCAAGTTGCTTTTGGAGAACAGTACCTAAAGTAACAGCTGGACATCTAGTCTCTCAGACACAAGGTCCTGCTGTAATCCTAACCCATAAATTGTTTTCAAAATCCCACTAGGCACTTATCTTCATCTTTAGCTGCCTACAAATCTTTAACACAGCAGTTTCAGCCTCTTTTAATTGCTCCACTGAGTCTCCTACCTCACCACCATGGAGACTGAATAAATGTATGGAGGTTTTGAAGCAGTCTGATACCTTGGTAATGAGGTAAGAAGGAGAACAGCAATATCACAAATGGACAGACTAAAGATAGCTTTATTAACTGCTCAAATGAAGGTTCGTGCTTTAGACCACCAGCATCTTTAATCTCTGTGCTGTCAGAAATACCAATAGCCCTTTTGATCTTCTAGTTTATTCTTAAGTGTAGTTATTGCCTAATTAATACTGATGAAGAAAAGTTTAATTTGAAACAGAAGGTTTTCTGTGAAGGATATAGCCCAAAGGAATTAGTTCTTCTGGATTTATCTTATTTAGCTTCTAAATGTTTCCTGAAGGGTTTAATTGCACTCTATTCCTATATAAAATATACTAAAATATATTTTCCCTCCAAAAATACAGTTTTGACATGAATTATACTGAAGAAAAAAAAAAGGCAAAAGGCTTTCAAAAGTCTCTGACCAATTTTAATAATACTGAAAAATATTGTAGAACTGTAACACAAAAGCAGCAGGTCACAAAAAGCTTAAAAAGTATGATTTAGCTAAAGTAAAATTTGAAACATCTTAAAAGCCAGCCACAGCACCAGGAAATGTGGTAGGTGAAACATGAAATCTGACAGAAATGAAACCATCTACTCTTCCTAGACATGAGCTCCCACACTTGATCCCCACCAGAATCTAACGTGTGGCAAATAGTGAGTGTTGCGAGGAAAGAGTTAAAAGCACAAGAATAACAAGGAGGATGGTAGATTCACTCAAGTGGCCTTGCAGCTGGGAATGCCAAAGTCTGGAGATTAATAGTGTGGGAAGCTCATATATTGTGCCTACTTCTGTTTATCCTCTGTCTGTTTTGAGAAGTAGAATTTCTGTGTAGAGATAGTGTAAGTGTTTTGAGAGACTTGGAGGCAATCTCATGGACAAGCTTCAACTCCCTGTGTTGGGAGAGAGAAGATCAAAGCTCAGATACCATAAAAAGCACAGAGATCACAACATAGTAGTAAACTCCAAGTGCACAGGCCCCCGATAAATTGGTGCAAACATCAGGCCTGCTGCCTGCTGGCATGGACTAAGCTGGGTGTTGCTTCGGGATGCTCCTCTTAGCAAGGTAATGAAGCTAATTTACTCTGCATTTCAGCTGTGGTTTTGTGGTTGTTTCGGCTGCCTGCCTGTGTCAGTTCACACACCAAGGCATCCTGGCTTGTGGGCACAACATGTGTCTTTAGCTGAACCTGAAAACCAAAAGACTAAGCATAAAGATCTGCTCTTAAAGCCATGAAGAATATCTGGAAAGCCTGTGGACTTGGTCTTGGACATAATCTGAAAGATCTTTCAATAAAATACAGTAAAATGGAAAATTGTTATAAATATTCATGATGAAGGTTTTTGGAAAGTTCATTACAGATAAAGCACAGCTAATTGTTTTAATGAAAAACTTTACCAAGCTGAACTGACTTAACTAAGCAAACTAAAACTAAATAAAACTACATCTACTGCTTCAAACTAGTAAGCAAAACATGGGCTCTGCATACATGTAGATGCGTATAAACATATAAATCAATATATCAGTGTGTATTTATACATAAAGTCCATATTAGCACTTTGCTGATCTAAGAAGTACGTTTATAATTCATTTTCCAGACCAGAGGAAATAATGTAAACATATAAAAGTTATAAAAATAATACCTCAACATCTTGAACAGTGGTCAGCTTTATCTAGTAATGCTGATATTCAGGAAGTTGCAAAAGCAAAAAGAAAACGGAATTGGAAAACAGACTATACAATCTGTCATGGGGATCAAACAGATGGTCCAACTGCAGCTGTTCCAAATGTTTGGAACTTTTCTAAAATTTTTAGGCAAAACGTGAGGAGTTCTTAAACATGAACATTTCTTTGAAAGTGCATAACTGTTAAAGTAACGTGCATCTGTTCAAGCTGTGTACCTCCAAGAAGTCAAAAGTGATGGTCCTGAAAAGGTATTTCTGCCCTATCTTATGCAGCCCAGTAAGGGCCCCTGCATTGTTGCACCTTTTAAATTATTTTTCTATGGCTTCTTTTGCTTTAAAGAATCTTCAGATTTTCTTTGTTTTTTTCCTGATATTATATGATTTTTTT
>VWZT01002089.1:24000-40308 GCA_013397055.1 Pachycephala philippinensis
TTTTTAAATCTCAGAATGTTTCACTTGCTGGAACACTCAACAATCAAATCCAGATACACTTATTCTTTGTTTATTCCTAACACTTTGAAATATATTGTTCACAGACTGCTAGAGCCTTCCAGTATGATTGAAGCACATTCAGCACCTACAGAAATCAATTACAACATCCAGTTCTCATTTCTTGTGTTTATCATTCCCAGGTCTCAGACTAGAACAATATTTTCTGCCATACTGAATATTTGAGATGATCAAAACATTCTTAGAAAATTCTGTGAGGAATTAAAAGGAAACTGTCCTTTAATTCACCATTGCAATTTTGACTGTAAAAGAACAGTGCTAAAACATCTTCGGAAGAATGGCACCATGATCTGAAATAAAAACCTGTGACTGTGTAATTACACAGTCATGGAGAAAACAATTTGCAAATACCAAAGATAAGATCAGGTTTCAGGCTGCTGATAAATATCCTGTTCCAGGCTGCAGGAATAACAATGTTCTATTGTCCTTTAATAAGGTTAGACCAATGCATTTTTATCCCCATATGTGCTCCATTCAGGTAAGTTTAAACACAGTCATTTTGAAGAGTTATGCTTTGTTGTGTGACAGTGGTGGAAAACTTACATGAAGACAATTGGAAAACGAGACATTAACTCTGGGAAAATGAAATCTGAAAACTGTTTAATTAATGAGAGAATTTATTTATTACTTCTCTTCATGTTCACTTATTTTGTGGATCCTTGAAGCAAAAACATAAAAGAACCTCCTATGTTTTTAATACAAACTGTACTATAAATTTACAACTGTCACTTTGAGAAAGCAGAAAAATAGAAAATTATTTTAAAAGCTTTTTTATTTCTCTTTTCAGAGTTTTGGTTCAAGCAGAGAATATCACGTAACCCTCAGAAGTCCCTTAGCACATACTTGAGACATTAGTTTTTTAGAATACGTGTCAATATTCATAGCACTTATTCTGTTATTTATGGTAGTCTCTACAGCAAGTATTTAACAGAATACAGCAATGTGCCCTTGAAAGAAAGGGAACATTGAATTCTTATCACTCTTAAAGTAGAATTCCCTTAACTTTTGTTAAAATTATTTAAATTTCAAGTATTATCGAGTTGCAGAGGAACGCAAAATGAAGTTACAAAAGCTTTCTCTGAACAGATGCTTACCCACTTATGCAAACACAGTGCAGGACTAGGAGAAGGTGGTTCCTAAACCTTTATGTTTCCAAATAGGCAGGTT
This sequence comes from Pachycephala philippinensis, assembly GCA_013397055.1. Lineage (NCBI taxonomy): Eukaryota > Metazoa > Chordata > Aves > Passeriformes > Pachycephala > Pachycephala philippinensis. The sequence goes on from VWZT01002089.1 coordinate 25,246, forward strand.
GAATGCAAAAGGTTCAAATACTCATTGCTCAAGAAAAGCATTGCCTTTGCCATAAATGTGCTGTTTACCATCCTTTTGATACTGTTTACCTTACTTTCCTTTTCCTCTGCAGCATTCTTAATCTTCTGAAAAAGAAGAAAACAGCCCAGATTACTGTCACATTCAAAATACATGAAATTGCATGGAAAACAAAGAAGACGTGTGCGTGTGTGTGCATGTGTGCGTGTGTGTGTGTGTGTGTGCGTGTGTGTGTGTGTGTATGCTCAAAGAGCCCCTCTAGTTGAGAGACAGAAAAGTAAACATTTTTTCAAATGATGACTCGGCACAATAGGCACTGAGGGAGCTACTTTGAAGTGGAATTGCTTCCCTAGAGGGTTGGGTGTGCCAGTGCATATTTCATTTTGATCTCTCTTTGGGACTAATTCACACATACATGGTACAAGTACTTGGCGTCTCTTGGTTTGGGTGAAGTTACCTGACAGGAAAGAATGATAGATGTACGCTATAATTGGTACCAGCTCTTCACCAAAGATTCTGCAAAAGCAGAACTAAGACACAGGAGAGAGTCAGCCACGTGTTTTAAGGCAGGTTATTAATGTTAAACATAAGCTTTTTTTTTTTTTCCAGTGGGTTAGACCAGGACAGTTTTTGGAAATACATAATCTCTGTTTTTAGATTCCAAATGTACAATAGCAGGGTGGATTATTGAAAGAACACTGATTAAATGTATAAACAGCTTCCTCCTATATGCCTGTGCAAATGTCAATCTGTATTACAGACAGTAAGAGAGGATGAGTCTTTCTGGCAGCTATAAGATATTGTCAATGTATTTTAAATATTCTGTTTCAGGGATTATTTTTTAAAGCAGTTCAAAGTTTTTCTAAAATTATCTGAGTACTGTGGACAAAAGAAACAGAATCATTTGCATTCATATAGGGATGCCTTTCTTATGCTGGCACCATTTATTTCTTGCAGTAAAGCATTACAAACTGACTACTGTGATTTTTTCCCAGAAACTTAAATCCAAAATTGTAGATAGAGCTCTGCTGGGGATTATCAGTGGGATGGATGTGTCTGGCATGAGTGTTGTTCTTGGTTTGGCTTCATTAAATGAACCATTACCAGGAAAGACAAGTTGTTGTACACTTTTATTGCTTTCTACCTTTTTCTCTATCAAATCAATAATACCGTTTTGTAACTTTGGCTATAGCACTGGTTCTAAATCCATTTCATGCCTGCTGGAAAGAGTTCATTAGCTTTTAAAATGACAAGGAGGAAAAGTGGTCTTGAGCTGTAGAAGTGGACTTCTATTATTTTAGAAATGTCAGTATCCTCTATTCTAAGTGTGGATACATAAGTAAAAGCAAATAAAGAAAACAGTAGTTCTATTAAATAACATTTTTTAAAGTCCTCATATTTAAAAACAAAATAAAAGAAACAAAACAAATAAAAAAAGCAAACCAGCAAACTATGGATAGGTTCTAGACAGTGATAAGATTACTGTCTACAAAGAGGTTTATTTTCAGAAATCTCATTTTCCTAGTAATTTCTTATCATATTCATAATTGTTATGCCACAGGTCACCATCAAATAATTTGGATCCATGGGAAGAGGTCTTTAATGTCTATTATATACCACAAAAATGCCCCCAGTTAAATGAATATGATTTCCCATTTTCCTTAGCACTTAAGCTGGTGATTTTCAGAGATGTTCTTAGTGGGTGGTTAAAGAGAAACCATGTTTTTACTCTTCTGATCACTAGCACCATCTTGAAGAACTTATTCTCCCACCATGTGACAGAGGAGAGAAAATGCTGTCTCTCTACCTCGTGCCACAGCAGACATCTCTAATACACTGACTGATAATATCAGCAGTATTAGCAGGATTTAGTTAATGGATAATCTAAAATAATACTCAGTATTTTTTCTTCAAAGCATATCCTGAAATTTGACTATGATAACAGTTTTTACCGTAACTCGTCTTACTGCACCTTCAAAGAATTGGAAACAAAGCATTTCACTACAACACTAGAAAATTTCCACTGTTTAAATGAAACACTTTTTTTTTCCCTGATTGCTTGACAAAATATTTGTACTATTTCCCAAGTATAAAATATCTCATTTAGACCTGATATGCAGAATACAATAAAATATAATTTTAACGCTATAGAAATGTCATAGAAATGTTCATACCAGTCTTATTTAGACAAAATGTTTGAAATATTTTCTGTAATATCAGTGTGACAGTGAGTTCTACCTTAATACTGCATAAAAAAGTAAAACATCTCAATAAAATGTGAATGGATTTTTTCCAAACTTCTTCATGCTGAAGTTTTGCTGGTACTTTAAACTGTCAGGCAATAGATGGTTGCTTTTTCAGTTTCTTTGGATCTGATATTCTTTGCCTTTATTTTAAAGATGCATTTGTCATATCTGACGGTAGGGTGCCTGCAAAACTGGTATTCCTCGTGTTTCACGGGATTCCTTACTCATAAATTTAGCACTGTAGAAGCAATATTTTCTGTTTTGGTTGGTTTTGGTTTTGGAGTTTTTTTCCATATCTCAATCTTTCTCTTTCCATGATACATTTAATTTATGTATGAAAGCTTGGCAATTGTTGCAAAAAGAGAAGCACCTCCCTCTATCATGAGAAAGCTGATAGCATATTAATGGAAAAGGTACCATTTCTATTAAAGCAGTATTGAATTAGACCCAGTAGGAAATCCCAGTTTTTACACAGACATACATGCATGTAATTATATCTTATGTTGGATCACACAGAGCATACACATACACCCCCTCCCATACACCATGTTCAAAATTACATCAAAAAGCTTCTAAAAACTGCCATTAGATACCTTATAGTATTTCTTGACTTTTATCTAGATTATTGTCAAGGTTTGGATTCAAGAGGGAAGTTCCCCTGAAGAAGAAACTCCTCTCAGCTAAACATTCTTAACATATATCCTTGAACATGAGAGATCAGGAGGCCAAGTGATCCCTAAGATTCATTACTTTCTTTTTATTTCAATGAATTATTCAATTTAAATACAATTATGTCCTTTACACTACAATACCGTAACTATGAGATCTGTACCCTTATGAATAATTAGGATCATCAGAAAAAGCATGGAAATAGTTTTGAATATAAAAAAGCCATGACAGAAATATTCTAGTTGAATGCAATGCTGATGAATGGTTGGTGAGGAAAGAATGACTATTTCCTCTAGGATTTTGAATTTATGCCAAGGTTTTCCTACTTAACAAGAGCTTTGAAATAGCAGTAATTGTATATCTTTTTCAAGTGAAGATGTGAATTCTGTTGTTTACATTCCTTGTTTACATTTGCCAACATTATATCATGCCATCTGGTAAAGATTCTGAATTTAATGTAATTCAGAGGGAGTTTCCTTGGTCTTTGACAAATAGTATCCAGTGAAATCTATTTGAGAAAGATAGAAAAGAGGAATTGTAGGGTGTGGAGAGCTTGACCAAGGCAAAAATTCAGTGAAGGGAAAATTCAATGCCTGCACTAGACCTCATGGAGCGTTACAATTTTGTTACGATATTCAGCTTTTCCATCTGTTAGCACATGTTTCACTGAAACTTGCATGTATTCATCATTTTACCAGGGATCATACATTCTAATATCAAAAGTCATACAAGCCCAAAACCTTCCATTTTGATGGTAGTCAATGGAATATGTTATTTCTTAAGATATTCAGCTAAATAGTATCATCCTAGGCAAAGTTTTATGACATATCCACTGGAGTACAGAATCCCAGAAGAAGTAACAGAAGACACAGGTATGTCTGACTTGAACAATAAGGGAGAGAATGTACAGATTTTCCCAAAATGATACGGACATATCTGGTGTCCTAACAAAGAAGGTTGTAGCTGGGTCAGCTCAACACTTGCTCAGAAGCTTGGCTTTGTAACTTGGTTTCAGCCCTGTCTTAGTGTAGCTCACATTGTTTCCAGAACACAAGTTAGTTTTTTTCTGTCTAGCTACGCGTCCCTTATACATCATACAGGTTCAACTCTGATCAGAATTAGCTCAAGGATCTCTGTGCTGCATTTCTTTAAATAGACAGGGGTCTATTTAAAGATGCACAACATTTTCAAAAAAAACAGTGAAATTTGTCTTGCTAAATACAGCACACACAAGGCAATGTCTGCCTGAAAGTGTTTATGGCCTAAAAGGCAGAGATCTCTTCCTCAGTGCTACAGCACATTGCAGAAGTGCTCTACTGTGTCTCCACAGACTGTAGTAGTAATGTCTTGCGTGATTCTTCTCTTTTCATCCTTGTGTCCACACTGTTGGATTTTAACAGAGCTGGTTGATAGAGGATTTGAATGTACGCTTAAACCTCTAGAGCAGTGTGAACAAATGACAGGCAATATTTGGTTTTTTTTCAATCTTACTAAACATGACTTTAAGAAGGCAACAGATTTTGCTGGTGAGACATCGATTTGACAGTTGGACAATAATGACTACTGCCACCATCCAGGACATTGTTATATGAGAATTTTCACTGATAATAATAATTAGAACATCACAAAGTGCATTTCTTACTAAGGACCTGCAACCTAGCTTGTGAGTTAGTCAAACCTTCATCTTACGTAATGATGTTTCAACCCACAGAAAGAAATAATAACTCAGAAAAAAAACACCAACCAACCAACCAAAAAAATAAAAATCCCAAACCAACCAACCAACCAAAAACACTCTACAAAACTCTCCCTCTGTGTGTTGCCCAAATTCAATTCCATAAACAGTTTTCAAATGTAATGTAGATTTTACTAGAGTAATGTGTAATGTGAACTTAAAACCCCAGTCACAGTTGAAAGACATATTGGAGTTGTTTAAAAATGTATTGAACAATGATCTCTCACCTGATTAATTTATCTCTTGTGAAAACAGAATTTTTTAATTAATTTTTTTCTAAGTAGAAAGAAGCAAACTAAAGAGGTCAGCTGAAAGCTCAGTCAGTGAGAAATGGGGCCCTATAACAATAAAAGTCCTGGGTTTCCAGTGAATTTAATTGCTTGGCATTGCAGTGTCTGATCAGTCAGTTTTATAACCATTTACTTTGGTGAGACTTGAGTAGCCAATTCACCAGTCTCCTCAAGCAGGCAGATAAAAGTCAGAAGAGAATTTCTAGTAGATACCAATCAAAGATTACTCCTATTTTAGCAGAAGGACTGATTAGACCGTAAACATTAATAAGTAGCAGATCTTTTATGTTAAGTTTTTGGTAACATTTGGTCTTTGATGTTGTGTTCCCTCTTTTTGTGTAATTAAGAAAAGTCATAATGAGTGTAGATAATGAAATGGAGTAAAGCAACATGTTTTTCCTAGCATATACAGCAATATAATTTAATATTAAGCAACAGGGATTTAACATAAATATTATTATTAGCATTTTTATATTTTTATTATTTTTGTTATTGCAATCTCTATTTGCACTTCAGGAATGCTAGAAACTTCAACTTATGAGACTGACTATGGTACTATCCTAATAAAACTAGTAATGGTGGTAAGTGCTTCAGGGAGCTTTAAACCTAGGCATAAAACTGGAATAATTGAAAGAGATGAAAAGCAATGCATAATATGTAGCAGCTTCATGGATAATATTTTCTGTAGGGTATCAATTTAATTGTTTTCAAATATACCTATGATGGAGCACAAATGAAGGGATGAAGATGGGGGATGAGAAATCTGCTGAGGAGGTGAAAGGAGCCTTGAGTCTAGGCTGACTGAGGGGAAAAATAATCTCTTGGTGATGGATGAAAGATGATGGAGTAGGAGCAGGCTATGAAACTGAAAGCAGGTAAGAGAGAGAGCTGACACATTTAAACTTATAAGCCAAGAGAAAGATCTGCAAAGCAATATTGTGAAAGGAAATGGACAAGTCTGCATTTTTTAGAATAGTAAATTTGAGTAAGACGTGGCAAGATGGTTCAAGTTCTAGTGAAGTTTCTGAGTATTTGATCCCTTAATCAAGCCTTTAATTATCAGATTTGAATGGTGTTTTAAGCTAAGGGAGGACTCAAACCATCTAACTATAGTAATTTTTATGATTTTTTTTTAGGGATTTTCAAAATTCTTATTTGAGGAACGATTTAGATATGTGAGCAGGTGTTCATCTGTTTCTTACACAGTTTTTAATCTGTGTCCACAGGTTATTCATGATTTTATAGTAAGCCTAGTTGCTTTCAAGTGCTGCAATGGTGCTCTGGAAACAGGCTACTCTCTGTTCCTTGTTTAGGGAACCAAAATCTCTGGCTCGAGGAAGATAGGTGATGACAGACACCTGTCTTTCAAACCAATACACGTGAAAATAGCTGGGTCTATTGGATTTCCCTGTGTGTTACCACAGATGTGTGTTAAAAACATGAGACCCAAGAAAATAATTTCATAAGATAAAAAACAAAGAATATTTTTTTTGGGACAATATAAATACCTTCTAACTACCTCAACTCAGAAAAATTAACTCACTAGCTGAAAACTGTGCCTTCTGACTTCTCAGAACTGAGCAGTAGTGCTTGAAAGAGTCATAGACCTGTGGAAGAGTTTATGGTATGCTCTGTTTTAGCATAAATAATTCAGAATGTCAATGTGGGTAAAGTTAAGCTTGGAACACTTAAGGGTTTTTTGGGAAATTTAATTATTTGGAACCATCTGTGTCCATATGTGTCTTCATGTTACTGTGGAAATGCTACTTGAACAAAAAAGGCCTAAATTGGTTTGTTTATTTTTGGTTTGGTTTCTTGTAGTTTGGCAAGAAAATGGTGCTCCTGTGTAAATGTAGTGGTTTTCCTGCCAGAGTATACAGAGTTTTGGCATTGGTACATCAGTCACACAAATTGCTGAGCTAGTGATGGCCTCAAAAGCATTTTCTATTAATACTGAGAAATTGTCATCTGTTCATTAACATTAAATTTCTAATAACCAAAATGTTTTCAGGAGGCTATAGAAAGTTCTGTCATTACATTGCTTCTCTCAAACATATTATTATTGGTATAAAGCAGTAAAAGGTATTAAAAGTATTGATAGTTACTGTCATTTCCATAGGACTGCATAATTTAAATCCAGTATATGAAGAATAGGACTGTTGAATCTTTAATGCTAAAGAAAAGCAAAGTAAAACCATAAAATATACTAAATAAAAATCATGAGACAACTGTTTTGAAAAAATCTTCAAGTGGAAATGCAAGCTTGCTTGAAGGGAAAAGTCATCCATGTTATGTCCAGAAAAACAGTTTTCTGTAGGAAATCACTTCTATCTTAGCTAAGAGACTAAAAAATGACATTATGAAATGGAAGGGGTTTGCTCAGTCATAGCTGTGATGTTTGCATGTGGTATGAGTTTTACTGACGTTTTAGCATTTATTACCGTACTTAGATTCATATACATCAGGCTTCAAATTTCAGAACTTTGATTTATTTCAAAGTATATGGTTGCATTCATTCAGAAATATTGCTAAGTTTGAGAGGGAATAGCATTTAATTTGGCTGGTAACTTAAGATGCATAATGCTAATATTTCTGATTAGGAAGCATAGATACACACAAAAAACCATACATACATTAAAAAACCAAACAAGCAAACAAAAAAACCAAACAAAAAACCCACAAACAAACAAACAAAAAACCCCAACAGCAACAACAACAAAACAACAAAAAAACCAAAAACCAACCAAACAAAAAAAACCAACCCCCTGTTGCTCAGGGAGCTGTCCATGAAATATTTGCTGTTCTTTCCTTTTTATAGTCCTGCTGGCAATGTGGCTACATCTTAAGTCATTATTTTTTCTTTATTTTCTTGTCAATGCATATAAACAGTTGGATTAGCAGACTGGAAGTAGCTTGAAGGTATGAAGAAAGTGGCTCACAGTAATTAGATTAGTTCTTTTCAGAGGAAAAGAAGCTCCACATAAAATGAAATTCTGTCCTTTCTGTCTAATTCCCAGTTTTCTAAAACGAAAAATGTTCTGAAGGAGCTGTGAGCTCTAGAAGACTTGACCACATAGTTACTGTGGGCAAAACTGTCACCCAGTGTTATGCAGACTCTAGACTTTACACCATCGATAAAGAAAGCCTCTAGGTTTCATCACTAACTTTTGTGAGACATAAACTATTTATTTTGTTTATCCTTGGAAAACATGACTGAACTGCTGGGCAGAGTAGAAAAGAGTGGGGAGAGAATGAGTATGTAGGCAGGTTGTGTGGGCCATGAACATAGCTTAGTACCAAGATTCCATGGTCTTAAATGTCTAAGATTTACATCACTTAGTCAGACTGAAAGAGGAAAACCTCATCCTCTTCCCACCCAGTTTTCTGGCAATATGTCTTTCCAGTGTAGTCTTATGAGGGGAAGTCTGGCTTCACGTAGAGATTCAAAGAAAGATTTGATTTCAGTTGCCTTTGTCTAAGTGGTTCTTTTTCCCATTCATGGAAAGTCTTCATTTTCCATATAAGTACTTTCTTTTGCCATGCCAAACTAATTTTGTTTCAGCATAATTATTATGATTAGCTCTAAATGTTTAGTTTTCCAACAGACCTAATGCATCATTGGATAGTCTGTAGTAAGTTGTTCCAGAAGCATTTGCACAGAAATGTTCTGGAAAACATGAAAAATTAAATTTCCAAGGCCACATCTATACTGATGTCTTTTGTCGTCTTTTGGGTGAATGGTACCACAAGCATATTATTTCACAAGAGCACCACCTACATGAGGAAAACCAACCCATTCCTACTTAAAAGGAACTTCTTTTACAAAAATTTTCTCCATGTTTTAAAGTTTTCAAAAGTTGAATTTCTTATATCTGTTGCATTGTGGTGGTAGCATTGGAGAAAAAGAGGTGCTTGTTCAGTATTTATCAGTTCCTTATTGTTGTTGCTCTCTAAGGAAATGCAGAAATGGCTTGTGTCAAATAACTCCTGTTCACTGCTCTGTTCAGAACAAAAATGGTTGTGTGTACATTGCAGACTCTTTGAAATATTTGATCTGTCACAAGAGCCAAGCAAGGTTCATTTGAAAAGCTCCAGTGCCTATGATCTAATGTAAAGCATTTACTTCTGTCACCCTTTTACTGATCCAGATCTTCAGCTGATATAATCTGGGAAGAGCTCCATTGAAGTCAGTGGAGTTCTGCCAAATCATGTTGCTGAAATAAGTCCTGTTAAGTGCCTTGATTTGTCCTCACTGATTTCAAAACTCTGCACACTGAATATGGGTCATGCTGTGGGTATTTTATTCCCATGTCAGGTTGGGTTTTTTTACACAGATAATCTCATACTGATATGAGAGAAGTCTCTTCTATACTTGGCTCCCCAGTGTCAGCTGAAAGATGACAAGTATGGACCAAGCTAATACTTAAATAGATAATAACTAAAGCAGAACACAAATGTTGGTATATTTTTCATTTATAGTGAGCGAGATCAGTATCTGGCTAAGACTATTAAATATTGAATACCTGATGTGTAAATTAAGATCCAACAACAGTGGAAAAGTATATCATAATCTTTCTTTATGAACATTATAGCAAGATAGTTAAATAAATAAAACACACTAGAATGTTAATCAATATAAAAAGAGTTTAGGTAAGTAAAAAATAAAAAGCTAAATAGGAATGAAAATGAAAGATTAATGTGTAAATTAAAAATAAATACTACCTTTAAAAAGTCCTTGCAAAGGAAGAATACAGTACCTGATAAAGTTTGCAGAAAGTACATTTAAACAATTTCAGGTTTGCTAAAGTTAATAAATGAGCTACCAAATAGGCTAATGATTTACAAATCGTTGACAGAAAATTGGCCTAAATTGCAGACTTGTCAAGAATGTTTTATGGGTGTGAGTTTGTGGTAGTATAATGGATAGTCTTGTTTATGCCTATGTTTCTGCATTAGGGCTCTGATTTAGTTGAATTTTAATTAAATTTGTTTCTAATAAGATATATTTATCATTATCTATCACAGTTTGTAAGAAAGACTTTAGTGCCCATATCAAAGTTTAGACACTGAAAAACATTGAACACAAGGTGATCTGTGTATCTTTTAACACCTCCCTTTCAAACAAGCATTCAGAGAATAGACTCTTTGTAGGGAAGGAAGATAAGATTTTGCTTGTACAATGTACTAGTTGTGTAAATTTTTAATGCACTGCAACAGACTGAATGCATTTTCTAGTATGAATAATTTATAGTTTTGGTCATCCACAAATTGGTTTCAGGTAACAACACAGAAATGATCTCTCATATGTCTATGTGGATAAATATTTCTAAGTCTAGCTCCTTAGGAGATGTCTGTAGTTAGACTTTTTACTAGATGTTACATCTGACTTTCCTTTTATTTATAGGCAATTACTGTATTTGGAGTTAAACCAGCACAGACCAACAGGTTTGGGTTCAGACAAAGCAGAAGGCAATTTGCCACAGCATGAAGAGGCATGAGATGTGTCCCTCGAGACAGGGGGGCTATTTCAGTGTACTTGAACTTGTTGGTAAGCTTCAGTCTTGGGGAAGTAGAATGTTTCAAACATTGCAACCATAAAATTCAGTCTTTCCATGATTGCTGTCAGCCCATGCTAAGGTGTATGACTAAGCAAAGGATAGCTCCTCTTCCTCACACCACTCTCAGTGTTGGACTTGGAAGTCCTTGGTCTTCCCTGTGCATGGAATCATAGAAACATTTAAATTGGAAAAGCCCTCCAAGATCCTTGAGTCCAACCTTCAACCAATCACTACTTTGGCAACTAAGCACCATGTCCAGTTGATTTTGAGTACTTCCAGGGATGATGACTCCACCACCTACATGTGAACCCTATACCAGAAAACGCCACTGATTTTGCTGTTTGAGGCATCCTTGTCATTCAACCATATTGGTGAATGGCTTAATTCTGTTCTGATGGCACAATCATGACCCCAGATCTTGGGATACCTTATGGGAGTTTCAATGGTCCTCCAGGCACAATAAGTTAGAAAAGTCCTTTTTAGTGCAACGATGTCAGGGCTTTGGCTAACACTGGAAATCAGAAAATAGACTGACTCTTCTTACAGTTTCCTTGGCTTACATTTAATCATGGATGTTTTCTCATTTTCTCTGTTAGACTTGTTGAGCTTTTCTTTTGCTGTTAGCAATAGTCTTCAAAGAACTGGTGAGCCAAGAAAGAGCTTCCATTATGTCTAAATTTGCCTTATACACGCTGAGCTTTCTGTATCATGTACTAATTATCTGTTTGCCCCCTCCAGAGACATACTTACTCATTCTAAGGACAGTGTCATGTTATGAAGTAAAAGGATCATGGAAAGAGTTGAAGTGGCCTGGCATCAATCTGCAAATATGACAGAAGGTGGGAGAAAATAGCAAACATAGCTTGGAACAGGAAAACTATGGGCTGCTGATCCAAGGCATGGTTTTCAATTTACAGGAGTCAGGTACTGTAATGAAGAGGTCCACACACGGTGACATGAATATAAAGCATTTTATTACCAGCTAATGAACACCAAATTCGTAAAGGGATTCCCCCTGGATATTTATTTTGGACATCCAAAAGTGAAGAAAGCTTTAAAACAACAGATTCAGGCTTGACATCTGTGAATGTGATCTTAACACTGCAAAATGATAACATCTCAGAGATGATTAATTTTGTTTTGCAAGGTAGTCTAGAAAGTCAGAAGTCCCACAAATTCACTATTTTAGATTTTATAATTTTTTAGTACTTCACTGAACTGTAAGAGAAACAGGAAAATTAACAGCATAGTAGGAATCTCTATAGTATTCATTGTGACAATGGCACTGAGCTGAATGCTTGGTCTCAACTTTCCTCAAATAACTTTATAAGGATGACTTTACAGATTAATTCTAGCATTGACTCCTTGGGTAAATTTCACTGCTTATAGCAGCTCTTCAGGGCTAATTAGTGAGTTACTACTACAGAGACACTAGAGACACTAGAGACACTATTTTTTTTTTTTTTGGTAAGAAAAAACACTCAGACACCTTATTGGACTACTGTAGAGCAGCTAATACAACACTTTTTAATAAACAGACATTGTGTAGCCCTCTATTTGGTTAAAGTACTTCTGCAGTTATATACAAAAGCCTCTTGGCTTTGAAATGTTCTAAAATTTACGGACACTAAAGTTTTAGATTTACAGTATATTTGTACCTGCAGCATGAAGCATAAATGAAGACATGCAATTAGGGCTTTCCTATTGTCAAAATGAATCTTTACATAACATTGAAATAGTTTATTGAAATAAAAATTAATTCTTGTTCTTAGTTCACGGCAATTAAATTCTAATACGTTGATCATAATGAAGAAACTAATAAAAGACCATCATAGTTACATTTATTCACCTTGTAGGTACTATACATACATCTGCACTCCTATTCTAGACTTTTGGCTTCAGGGCTACTGCTATAAATTTGATACATAATCATTAATTTAGGATGTGTCCTCACTACTTGTAGGACTTTGTTCACTGTTTAATTGTTTTGCCTTCCTTCCGAGGACAAGCTAAAACATTTCAAGGGACTTTTTTATTTGGAAAAGCTTCTGTTTTCCACTTACAGAGCTGTGTTCTGCAAGTTTTCTCTGTTGCAGTTTCTGCAATGTCACATGGGGTCTTCATGTTAGGAGGTAATCTGAAGAGCAAAATGTCCAAGAGGATGAGGTAACATCAACAGGGAGATGATTCAAAGATAGTAAACAGGAATTACTTAGGAAAATTTAGCCATCTTCCCTAGTCTACACTAGCTGATTAATGGAAGAATATTTCCCAGCCTTATTAATTTGTTTTTAAAGAAAGAACAAGAGTATTTAAAAAATATGTCTTAGAATGTCCCTTTCTTTTTCCTACTGTCCTTGAAACTGTGTATTGGCTATTTGCTGTCTGAAAGGAAATAAACTGCACTTAGATTAATTCTGAGTTATCATGTCTGGGTATCTCCTATTATCCCATGTAATTTAGCCAAGTTTTGTCCTAGTGTTATGGTAGAAAAGGTCAGTCAGCTTCTGAAATGACCTAGTTTTGTGAAATGAAGCCTGAAATGATAATTAATAAACAACAGAAATGTTTTTTGCCTGTAGTAAACATGGAGCTTGAATATTATATGTATTATATTATGGTATAGTATAGTATATGTTTATAATATTATAAACTGGTTATTTTTTGTATATATTGCACACAAAATAGCACAGACCTCAAGGCACACCTTGTCAGAATTTTTATATTTAGCTTTTTCCTTTGGTAATGCTGTTGTGTTTTCTTCAGCTTAAAAAGCACAACAGTGTATAAACTCATGCAAGAATAGAGAACCCAGTTTTTATCCTGTGCTATGCATTACCTGCCCATTATTAGTGACTCTGTTCATTCCTTGCTAGCATATTCTCATTACCGGAATGTATAACTTCTGTTAATATTTCAAAATCCTTTAAAAAGTTGTTAGCCCAAATACACATAAGTCAGTTTTTTGGTTTTGTTGGTTTTTTTTTAATTATTATTAATATTTTTTAAGAACTGAGAAACATCAATAATTTCAAGGCTGTTGGGTCAAGAAGCACTTGGGATGAAGGAATATAACTCAAGGGCATTCAGTACATTTTAAGGTCCTCTAGGAAGAGGCAAGAAGAAAGGGAAGAATATGAGCACTAATTAAAGATTAATTTAAATGAGAAATGCCTTGACAAGCTCTTTTGTGGAAGAAAAGAAATGCTAGTATGAAGAAAAGGAAGGCTGCCTGAGGTGGAAGTTTGCATTACAAAACTTCAACTGATAACAGCTTTTAATACTTATCATCTTTTGCAACATCATCCCCACTTCCACAAAAATGAGCAGATGCTTCACAGAAAAATAATTAAACTCACACTATGTTTGTGGTGAGCTGACTGTTGAATTCACATGAGCCCAAGGTTTTGTATTTTGCACAGCTTTATTTAACCACTTTCTGTGTTTCCATTCAGTGTTAAATTAAGCCTGGAGAAAAGGCCTTTCTGTGCTTTCTGAGAGTCTGATCATATTTGCTACCACCACAGAGAGGAAATGATTGTAAGTGTGGTTCTGACACCAAGAAATTTTTTCTGTCTTTCTAATCCACTCTATCTCTTATACTTTTATTGCCATGTTATCCATAGAATATCATCAAAGAAAACAAAACAAAACCCAAAAAACCAAACCAAAAAAACCAAACCACAAAACCAAAATATTCTTCAACAAAGAGAAAAAGGCTTAAATGGAATGCAGACGAAAACTAAAGGTGGCTCCCAAATAGCATTAATAGTTTGTCTCCTTTTCTAACAAAGGTGATGATACTGAATGTGGGAGAAAGGCAGGAAGGCTCATGAGAACAGGGCCAAGGAAACAGAAAAAACAAAAGAGGAGGTAACGAAGCTTACATTGCATAACTTACATTAGCACAACACTCGGGGCAGGGAGCCTCAATAAACTCTGCACCAGAGCTGACAAAAGCTGCCAAAGGTAGCTCAGGTCTGATAGTGGTTATTTTTAATAAACTATCAACTGCAGGATGATACTTCGTAACTGGAAACAGAGAGTGCAGCATTTTTCCTGAATAAAAGGGAGGTGAAGGACAGGGAGAGGAAAGACAGAAAAAACCACAGTAGAATGACCTTAAGGCTAAATATGAAATGAGGGTCTGTAATGAGAGTAAAGAATAGCAAAAGGCATTTTTCTTTATGTAAAAGAAGCTTAAATGCAACATGGACTCACATAGATTACACTGAAATAAATTGACCTCTTCTTTTGATAAAGTGAATTATTTTCTGGAAGAGGAAAATATTTTAATTAAAATCTACTTGGAGGTCACTAAAATATTTCAGGTATTTTATATGGTGCCATTAGAGAAACTGACTTATGATGCACAAAATAGGAGTTAGCACAGAACCAGTAAACTGATGTAGGAATTGATCAAAGAGGAAGGAGTAGAAAGTAAAATTGAAAGGAGAAACATCTATAGTGATAGGTTACCCTATGATCGTTCTGTTTTCATAATTTCTATTGTATTTTCAAAAATGACCATGACTTGAAGAGTGAAT
>VWZT01002089.1:40330-68470 GCA_013397055.1 Pachycephala philippinensis
TTAAAGGTACAAGCTGGCACATCTCTAAAACTCTTTCTTATCTTATAACCTGAGAATTCATCTGCTGGAAATGACTGAGGAAGAGTAAGGCTGAACTGGACAAATCTATCACAAAAAAAAAAACCCAAACATCAACGTAATGTAGCTACAAAAAACAATTCTTGATCCCAGGGCAAAAGGTTTCTGGAGGAGATTGAGAAGTACTAGCCATTGTTCAACATACTGAATTTTTCACATCTGAACATTCCATAATCAAGAAAAAAAAAGCACTCTAAGTAAAGTTAAGAAAAATAAGATGACCAAGGAATAGTATGTTTACATAGTTGCACACTAAGTCTGCATACAGTTAGAGCTGAGAGATACCAGTTCAGTGAGAAAACATATAGCTGTATTTATTTTCGCTTCTGTGCCTGAGAGATAGCCTGGGACTGGGTTATACCACCTGTCACAGTGCTGATAAAGCTAGCATGCAATTGCAAAGATCTATTTTGAAGATGTGCTTTAAAAGTTTTTTGCATCAAAAGAGGAAATCCTTTTGCCTACTAGCCTCCTTCCAACTCAGAAATAACAAAATAGAGGTGAGGGAAGGAAAACTTTCAAGAGTAAATAGGGAGAAGTGACAGAAGATTAGTGGTCATATGACCCCTGTCAGGAGAGAGAGAGAAGCAAGAGATTTTGAAGAAGACCTTTTGATCCATTCCTTTATCCACCCACCCCTACAACATGGTGGAATAAAAGTAAACACTACGTGCTCCACAGAAACATTTGGATAAATCAGATGAAACTAATTTAGGTATGTACTGTCATTCCATGAGTCTAGAAAATCTCATGGTATCATAAGCAGAAAGTTCAAAAAAAGGTCAGGAATGGAAATAAAGGTCCTGCATGCAGCTTGAAAAAAAAAAAAAAAAATAAAGACTTTGCTGACAGTCCATTTCTAGGGAATCACCAAATTATTTGCATGGTTTTTTCATATTCTAAGTGGCGATACTTTTTCCAAGTCATAATATTTGCTTGTGTTATCTGAAGGCATTTTAATTCAAACGTGACATTTTTTCCCTTGTAGACTTATGAAATATTTATGGGGTTATACCTGTATGTTTCAGCTGTGATACAGGGATTTAAAACAGGTTGGCAGTTGTTATGCCCTACATTGTCCAGTGAAAGGTCAGTGTCAAGTGAAATGAATCTCTTTCAAGCCAACTGTTTCCCTACAACCAGAAATAATAACAAGTTACATTTTTACCTGTTAAAGAACTTGAAATGCTGCTAAAGCACTGTTTACCAGTGTAATTTTCTCTGAAAATTACATTGATCAAGGGATACTTTTTTTTGTTTAAGTCTGACTTCTTACCATCACTGTGGAGTTTTCCACAGAGTAAGATTTAACATCACAGCCTGAAGAAAACAAAAAATTATTTACTTTTATCTGTTGTCATGCAACAATTTTGAAATCTTCCTGAGACTTAACATTCCGTTTTCCTGTGCAGTTCAATACTGTGCAGTTCAGTTACTTTAACTACTACATTTTAATCTTTACATTTGCAAATACAGAGACATGACTGCATAGATGAGTTCCCTTGGTCTGTGGAAAGGAATCTTGAAACAACAATTCTGTGAAACTTTCACAGTCATGTTGTTCTTATGAACTATTTTATAGCTGATCATTTATGTCAAATAATAATTTAAAAAACCTCAAACTATAACAATAAACAACAACCGGTTCTCTGGCCATTTTGGTTATTTACAGCTCTAGAGAAAAGTAGGGACTTATTTCTAAGCCCTAAGTGGACTTCATAATCGTTTGGGTTTTTTTCTGTGGCTTTTGGGACCCTATTCCCTTTTTGGGAAGAGTGAACTACTACTGTTTTATTCATCCATGTCAGAGACAGGAAAAAAAAATGATGCTACAAGGCAAATCTATTTTACGTAAAAGAAAAATTTAGATTGTGGAAGGAGAAAAAGGAGAAAGCATTTATTTCTTTAAAGATATGTTGTGACCTGTTGACTTTCTGACTTTCTTCTAATTGTGTGTGAGAAACAAGCAAAAAACACCTTTTTTTTTTTTTTTCCCCTCCTTTCCACTCATCAGCCAGTAGAGGGAAAGCATAGAGATACTCTTATTGCAAAACTTTCTGATTCAGTTTCTGGGACAATGAGAGACATATCCAAGAGGAAAGAATATTCTTTGGATTCTTTAAGGGTCAAAAAACAATTTAGATATTACTATCTGGACATGCAGAATATCATGATGAATAGTACAGTAGGGATCCTGCCAAAATAGTTTACAAAGAAAGAGAGTAGATTTTATTACTTCTGTCCATCAGACCAATACCAGCCCTTGCATAATCTTGCTAAGATATGAGGTGAGAACCTACAACCTAGTGAGGAGGCAAGATATCATATTTTTCTGATTTTGTCTGGAGTAGAGCTAGCTTTCTTCACAGAGCTAGTGTGGCACTGTGTTTTGAATTTGTGCTAGAAACAGCATTGATAACACAGGAGTGTTTTATTCATTTCTGAGCAGTGCTTACACAGAGCAACCTTCTCCTCATCCCACCCCACCAGTGAGCAGGCTGGGGGTGCACAAGGCATTGGGAGGGAATAGACTTGAGAGAGACAACCCCAAGTGACCAAAGGGATATCCCACACCATATGGCTGCATGCGCAGCATATAAAGCTGGGGGAAGGAGGATGAAGGGGGCACGTTTGGAGTGATGGCTTCCCAAGTCCCTGTTATATGTGATAGAGCCTGGCTTTCCCAGAGATCACAGAATCACAGAATAACAGAGTAACAGAATATGTTGAGTTCGAAGGCATCCAGAAGAATCCTTGTGTCCAACTCCCCACCCTGCACATCCCCAAGAGTCACATCATGTGCCTGAGAGCATTGTCCAAACGCTTCCTGAACTCTCTCAGGCTTGGTGCTGTGACCACTTCCCTGGGGAACTTGTTCCAGTGCCCAAACACCCTCTGGGTGAAGAACCATTTTCTAGTACCCAATCTAAACCTCCCCTGACACAACTTCAGACCATTCCATCAGGTCCTGTCACTGGACACCACAGAGAAGAGATCAGTTCTGCCCCTCCTCTTCCTTTCATGAGGAAGTTGTAGGCTGTGATGAGATGGTTGAAGCCCTGCCTGTCCATGGAAAATGGTGAATGAATTCCTTGTTTTGCCCCGTTTGTGTACGTGGCTGTTACTTTATCCATTGCACTGTCTTTTTCTCAATCCCTGAGTTTTCTCACTTTTACTCTTCTAATTTGTTCACCCATCCCACCAGGGGTGATGAGTGAGAGGCTGGGTGGTGCTTGGTTGCCAGCTGGGGTTAAACATAACACATAAATACTGTACACCCCTGGAATTTCTTAAATGTTCTTACTGGCTTCCATCCTCATTTAAATACTCAGTGTGTGCTCTCAGTTGGACAGCAACTTTACAACTTTAAAGTAAGTCAAGTGGAGCTCACACTAGGCAAAAAATGCTGTGGTTTCAAACACAAATCAAGAGTCCATGGAAATACAGTCACGATTGTTAAAAATCATGACACTGATGATCATGTTTCAATTTTAATTCTCATTTCACCTTGGTTGAAAAGCCTATGTATTCTTTCAACATAAGCTGTCCTAGGGCATAAACTTGTTGTTACCTTCCTAGCAGGGCAACAACTTGTCAGGAAGCAGTTATGCAGTGCACAGTACTACTTTGAAAGAGTTAAGGCAGAAATAAAAGGGATTGAATTCTTCCACTGGAGACATTGTTATTTGTTTTTGATGTTTAAATCACATCAGTTCCATTGGAATTATAAGAAAGATTATCTAGAGATGACTACTTGCGACATACAAATAGGTCTGGCCATATACCTGTTAATCTGTCTTCAGTCTGAAGCTGTATTCTGAAAGCATTTGGTATACTGTACACAAGGCAGATTTTTGTTGTGCTGGCATATGGGAGTTCTGAGGGACTCTGCTTTTTACCAGGAAAAGGAAATTCTTACATTCACTATAGCAGTGTTGCTCTTTTCTTGTCTACTGCAAGGAGCATCTACTCTGTCTGGAAAAAGAAAATCAGCAGTGTTCACTTTCCATCTTTGTAAGCAGAGAGTTTTGGGACCTTTACGAAACAGAAGTGCTCCAACACTTTTAAAACACTGTTTGATGTTACTTGACTAGCATTCATTAACACAGAGCTCATGAGATCAAACCATGTTGGAGCTATATCTCTGCTGCTTTCTACTTCCAATGTGGTCATTTTGTATAATGTAGATGGAAATTAAAGGAATGTCAAAATGTTGCCTATCAGAGAGGATAAAGAAAGAAGGTCAGAAGCAGAAATAAAATAACAAGAAAGAAGAATGAGTAATAAAAAAAGAGGGAAAATATCTGCTACAAAATTCCAAGGAACCCACCTATTTTTGGTTGGGGTTTTATTTGGGGGAAAAAAATGCCAAATTTTGCTTTAAGCACAAACTTTATGTTCCAGTGAACTGGGTGTCAGAAGGGGGGAAAAAAGTGGAAAGCCAACATATATTTCCAAAAGCTCTCCTCCAGATCGTCCCTCAAATATATAGAACAAAACTTAATTATCAGTGTGCAAAAAATGATGGCCATGGGCGTGATTTGCTATCAAGCTGAGATTCACTGACCATTTTTGTCTCAACCCTGAAGCTTAAACTCATAATGTACTTGTTGTACTCTCTCCAAATACACATTATGAGAGATTCCCCAACAAATGTTCTGGGCACAGTGGGAACTGGGAATACACTAATATACTGGTCTAATGGGAGTGTCCCTGCCCATGGCAGGGCAGGCTGGGACTAGATAACCCTTAAGGTCCATTCCAACCTCTTAACATTCTATGATACTACAATTGTCATTATTCCCTAACACAGTTTTTTGGCCTTTGATATCTCTGTTTTCTTCTGTGTCTCCTGGCTGGCATCTAGACTGCAATACTTCAGTTTGGTCCTTCACAATTTTCATGCTTGATGAGACCTGTAGCATCATCTAGCAGATAAATAACATGGAAGAAGCAATCTTGGAATCTTTTTGTTGTTGTTGTTTGTATAATTACAATGATGATAAGAAATACGGACAAAAGTGGTCCCTTAATGCCCTGCAGTTAGGACCTTCCTCTTGGAAAGTGTGACTTTTAGGTTCTAATTCTTTGCATTAGCGGAGGATGAGGAATATATTTTAATCTACACAAAGACTGGGCCTCTTTAGGTGTTTCCCTCCTGCCTCTAAATCATACCTTGTTAAACGCTTCACACTTCAGGCTGAGGAAAATCTGAATCTTTTGAGGTAGAATTGAGACACCTAGGAAGCTTTTCAGAATGCCTAGGCTTAGATTTCTGATGTTCAGATAATCAAATGGTAAGTAAGGTGAAGTAGGGTCTTAGATTTTACCTCACATTGATTTGGCAGGCTTACTAAATTGTTAAATATTGTAGGTGCTTGCTGTGACAACCGACCTGACAAAAAGAATATAAAATACTATTTCTATATAATAAAAGAAATTATTTTCAGGGAAAAAAATCAGACATTGGGAAATAATTTTAGGCACATTAATAAATATTTCAGTAAAAAAAAGGAAGAGTTAGGAGACAGTAAATATGACTTTTCCAGGTTTAAACTTCAGTTATTTAAAATGCCATATTCTGATCTGTTAGATATTGTAACATCTAAAACCCAGTTGATTTCAGTAAGGATGTTCAGCACCTCCCAGAAATTGCCTTAAACCAAGCAGGATGGTGCGTAAAAGAAATTTTAACTCATATTCTTTAAATTCCTCCATCCTCTGACAGAAAGCCTAGATTTATAAATAAAACACCAATCAATTAATTGGCTGTTTCAGTGTCTGAATTAAGATCATGATACGGAGAAATAGGAAATTTGAGAAAGGCAAATGAATGTTACTTGTTTAACAACACATTAAAACATGATTATTTAATTTGCACAGTGTAGAATCTGGAAAACAAGAATTATTGTGCATCTTATGGAATTATGTTCATAGCACATGCTTTTTCTTCACCTGTTGTCTCTTCTGCTTAATGTCCTTGGCCATGACAGCAAATTTACTTACGGTTTAAATTTGAAATCATATTACAGGAAATAGACATCTTTGCTTATTAGTACTACTTTAGAACAAATTAACTTTTCCTTACTTTTCAAACATCAAACATGCTGGTGTTTGAAACATAGTTTAGCCCTTCTTTCCCCTAATCTTTTATGCTTTCCCTCTAGAAGCTCATTTCAATTAGAGAAGATCAACTATTTTCTCTGGAGAATATTATCTATAGCCAACAATAGGAATTCTATACTGGTGACCAAAATGTCCCTGAAATTAGACTGCCAGGACTAGCTACAATTTTTCACAGTTATAATTAATGAATCAAATTAAGTACTTTGTTTCTGAGATATTAATTATATGCATCCAGCTCATACACTCTGAAGGTTATGAGTGTATGAGCTCATACATGAATTTCCTAACGAAAAAAAAAAAATTATTCAAGGATTGTAGGTGCTTCTAACTATACTGGTTCAAAAATAAAATCTTAAAATCACATATATTTTTAAGTAATACTAGCTAAAAATAAGGAAATATTACCTGAAGCTTAAAATGGTTCAAAGAGAGAATAAGGGGACAAAGTTTTTGGTTTTTTTCACATGGGCATTATGTCCAAAATCTGATTATCTGTAAATTGATTATTCTTCCACAACAAAAACACTTCCAGTTGTCAATGGACCATAAAGAAGGAATGGAACGTTACCCCATCTGGTCACTACATATAGATACATATTAATAAATAAATAGGTACCAAACAGCCACAGAAAATAGCCCTTGGCAGAAACATAGTCCTCAAGCTTCAGTGGGTTCACAGTGTGTTCTTCTCCCCCATTAATCCGTGTATCTGTTATACCATCATGATTGCTCTGATTTCAGTGGTTTCTTTTTGTTGTTGTGTTTTGTTTGGTTGGATGTTTAGTTGGGTGTTTTTGTGGTTTGTTAGATTTAGTTGTTTTGTTGGTTTTTAGTTTTTTTCTGTGTGTATGCATGTTTAATGAGCAAATGTAAACACAGATGAGCTTTCAGTCTATTTATTGCCTGGTACCACCTGTCACTAAAGACAAGGTAATGAAAAGGGCTGTGCAGGACTCAGTCAGAGCAGTCTTGAAGCAGAAAAGTGTTCATTTTATCACTTCATTAATATGTAGAAGCCTATGAAATTAGAAAACATACAACTCCAAGCTTTGTCATTCAAAGAAATATCTGCAGGCTTAAGGAGGCCCATTTCATAATGGCTCACAAGTAGTACAGAAAGTGTCCAAATGCCATTGAAGAGCAGGAAACATGAAATGACTCACACATTTACTGGAGGAACATGACACCACATAAAGAAAATGTGCTCTTCTTGTTTACCTAGGGATGACTTAGTCTTATCCTCAGTGTCTTGGTAATGCAAAACCACTGTGTGCCGGAATCAGGTTGACCCAATACAGCAAAGGACTATATCTAAGAGTACACTTAATTCTGAAATCAGTCAGAGTTACTGTAATTCATAAACCATGGCTTGGATTCTCATCTGAATATGCATGATACCTCTACTGAGTTTTTAATCCTACAGAAGATAAGCATTGAGATAAAGAACAGTAAAATCAAATGTTACTCCTTCAGAATTAAGGAATCAAAGTGAGAAGGGCATGAGTAAACCTTCAAGAACAACATTCCTTTATCTTAGCGACACAGAAGAGGTTTAGAAAGAGCAAACGTGGTAAATGATTTTCAAAAGTAGACCACATGGGAAGGCAGACATAATCAAGCCTTGAGCTAAGCCCCACAAAACATCTTCTTTCACAACCAACTCATTTCACAATCAGATCTGTTGATCTAATGTGTACTTAGGGGAGCTGAAAGCAGTGAGTATAAAAATTAAAAGATGATGGGTTTCCTACTAAAATGAATAAATCAAAAGAACTGATTATTTTATCATAGAGCTTATTTTTGTACTTTAAGCAAATGAGTAGTCCTCTTTACTTTTCTTGAATTTTTATTACTAAATTGCACTTTTAGGAGGAAATTAAGTGAATAAAGAGAAGTTCATGAGTACATGGGCTAGAGGAAGCTATTACAAACTTAAAGGAAGCATTAAGTAAAAGGAAAAAATCAAGGAGAAGAAATGACTGCTTGAGCTTACTTTCTCTTATGGAACAGATGTGCCTGTGATGGTTACTCAGAGACAATTCTAGCCAGTTGTGTTTTGACACAAGGTCAAGATGACAAGGACAAAATTTTACTCTGGCTTTTTTCAAAGAATGAGTGATCAAAGCAAACCAAATGTATTGAAAGTGTTCTCAGAATTTGTTTTATCATTATGATTTTCACGGAAAAAAGGTGAAATTATAATGGGCTGAGGATATAGTTTTTTCTTCAGTTTTAAATAAATTGAACCTCAAATAATTAGACTAGGATGCGAGGACGCTTTCCTTGATTGGAGCTGTTCAGTCTACAGAAGAGAAGAAGAACAAGAGAAGAACTTTCTTGTCTAAACAGTTTTGCTAAAATACATGGAACACTTAAACTCATTAATTTTACCTGTCTTTCATAGGAAAATGAGGTTTTACCATGTCATCTGGTAGTGTCTGTAAATACCTTCTAATTTTCACTTTTTACATTTACATGTTCAAGGAAAATTATTAAAAAATATTCTATTTTTCTGAAATGGAATAGCTAATNAAGATGATTTTCCAGATAAGAAAAAACTGCAGAAATTATTCTTGCTTTCTGAAAGTAACATCAATTTGAAATGGCAAATTTGCCGCTGAAGAATATTTTCCACTAGGCTCTTAAAACACATAAGTTCAAAACATGAAAAGTACATTGCTGTCTATTAATTTAATTAAAAATATACAAGCTCTAGGCATACACATTACTCTGTTTTGTTGGACTTTGTTTCTAATTCTTTAAAGTAGATTTTACTGATCTGTAGTATTCATGGTACATTTCCTGGGAGTAGCAGATCTGTATACATGACAATGGATCAGTCTCTTAATGTTTCCAATGCATGGTAAATTAATTATTTTCACAAGACCAGGGAACAATTGTTTCATCAGGTACTGGAATTCAGAGTATGTAATTAGCTTGGCAATTGTTGCACAGAGATTAAGTTGTTGTGCTTCATTAATTAATATTAAAATAAAGTGCCAGCTACAACAAAACTAGACTGTTATAGTACTGATGTTCACGGCATCAGGACATTCCTCTTTGGTCACTGCAGAATTTCTCTGAAGGTGACTTCAGGATAGCTGTGTACAAGTGGAGTGAATTAATCTTTTTTTGTGAAATTCAGTGATGTAGGATGTTTAAAATAAACCCTGAAGAGTTTAGAGACTTGAAGGATATTTTCTAGCAGAGGAATTAATACATTCCTTTGTTCAAAACCTCATACTAATAATTGACTGCAGTGATATTCAACCTCTCATCAGCTGTCAGGCAGATGGATTAAGTTTTGGGCTGGGCTGGTTAACTGTTCATGCATTAGAAGTTGTGGTCTTAATACACATAGCCATAAAGGGTAGCAGGGTAGGTGGAGGAGGTGTTGGTAACGATTTCCAAGTAGTGTCTGGTTATTCAAAGCAGAGTTCATCACACAGTGATTTTCCTTTTCTTCTGCAGGTGAAGATTGCTGTCACCATCACACATGAGAGTAATTTGATTGCACTAAGAGCAAACAAATCACAGCTTATCAGCCTAATCAATGTAGCCTCCCACTGAAGTTTCTAGGTACACATCACATTTAGACTCACAACAAGCAATTGCCTCATTCTGAATGCTGGAAACTAAATCCCATAACTGAACAGAAATAGCATACCAATTCTTGCTAAATCAAATTTAGTCATCCCGTTAGGGCATATTTTACCTTCTTATCCACAGGGTTGTAGAAAAGGTGGAGAAGTACCTGCTGGAGTATACACTCTAGATTCATGTATAATAAGATATCCTTCTTTACTGCATGGCAGGGCATATTCCATGTAATACGAAAATAATTAACTGTTCTTCTGAGTGAGAAAAGTCAGAGAAAGTTACAAATATTGACTTTAGGAATTATGCATTTAGCCCAGCTGTCTGTGTAGAGCTGTTTTGAGGACGCTATAGACCGAGAGGCCAGTTATTGTGTTTGTTACTCTTAAACACTGAAAGCTGGAAGGGCAGCTCCTTACCTTCCAAGGCAATCAGTATTATCTGTCAGAACTCCACCAAAAATTTTCATTTATGGGTTAGTAATTCCTCTGTTGTGAAGCAGATGGTTTAGATGATCCTAAGATAACATTAACCTTAATGTAAAGAAAAAATATAATTTCCCTCCAAATTGAAAGTATCTTCTTCATATGCTAAATTTGCCACTCATTATTGAAGAAATACCTACACAGATTAATGAATAACATTGCAGACACTGTGGGGAACGTTTCAGTTCTCTACAAAGGACCTACAGTTTTTTTGCATTTCACTAATATTCCTCCAAATAAGAATTCTTATTTTCACATTCACATTTTTAATTTGAGTAGGAAAGCCAAACAGCTTAATGTGAACAAAAAGGTGAAGGTTTAGTTTACTATTACCAATAGAGAATGTATTAAATATTGAAATAATTTCAAAACAAAGTATTGCTGAAATACTTCCTTTTGAACTTAATCCTTAATTAATTCTGTATTTGCCTGTGTTTAAGTTGTGTTTTAGTTAGAAGGATGAGGTATATGTAATTTATTATTATTATTATTAATAATTTTATTATTCAGGAGAACGCATGAAGTTCTAAGTTAACAATCTGTGGGGTTGGGAAAATGTATAAGACAGTGATGGAAACATATTTGTATTCTCATAGAGTAATAAATGATCTGTCATCATTAATAGCCACAGTTAAGGGATGGCAACTCAACCAGAATAAATAAGAAAAGAGCATGACAGCCTGTCATTGCCTAATGAAGCTGAGACATTAAAGGTATTCAATCATAGCATTTTACTTGTACACCTGGATTCTCTTTATTAAAAAGGCATTTACCTAATGATGCATAGCAAGGTATTTTCAGTCAATGAAGATGGTTTTCCTGATGGAAAGTGGATTGCAAAGGATCAGGAGAGAAATAATGCTGTATTACAGTGCAAGGCCCAGACAGTGAATGCTAGTCCTGCATGTTTTTGTGCACACATTTAGCTTTTTGCATATGAGTTGTTCAGTTGTATTTTACATATGACTATTGATGCACAAAAATTACTGGTAAATTTAAAATATATGAGATTAAATTTTGGATGAAGGGGATCAATCCATATAGGTTTGAAAACCTGGTGAATGTATTTCTAAGGTACTCTTCCATGGACAGAAATTTTTTTGTCTTCAGTGAAAAATCTTTCACATGGTTCAGAAGGATTCTGTTCTAGATAGAAATAAATTCCAATAAATTAGGAATAGCTGATGGATTTTCCATAAGTAAGAAAGGAGGGAAATTAATCCCACGAATGATTCACTGCAAATTACTCACTCAGCTTTACCACACTCAAGGAAATTGATAGTCAAAATAATTGATTATAATTCTATTAATTTTTTCTTGCTTATTCACTGTAAGAAAAATATATACCCTAGAGTAGTGCTGTTCAGAGTATCTTTATTGGGATGCAGCAGGAAACTCTGGTGTTCTGTTCTCCCGAGGGGAAAATAAAGCAGTCTGACAAGTAGCAATAATAGGATTTTTCTGATGCTTGCACATGCATCATGCTGAAAGGGGTAAGGAAATTCATCTTAATTTTTAAAAGGAATTTGTATTTGAAGAAAAATATAATTTTGGAAATCCTGAATAGTAACCATCTTTGGTTTATTGTTTGTTTGTACGTAATTTAATACATAGATGAAAAATAATGATTTTGTAAGTCCTACGAATTTGCTTAAACTGCACTTCTGTTTTTCGAGTTTTTTATCTGGAAATAGAGTACAAGTGTGTCAAAACTTGATAGTGATTGCAGAATAAAGAAAGATGTAAAAGTAACCTTGTTATTGCATGTTTTCTGCATATATATAAAAAGGGTCAGTGAAATGTTCAGAAGAATTTTTCTAAATGTTATATAAAATTATTTTTTTGCACAATCAAGGTCAAAAGATCATGGTATAGCATCATCCTTTGTCCTGTTTGGCTAAGACATGTTAGTTCTGACTAGTTTTAGGTTTTGGAACTCTGTGGCTTCTCATGTCTCTGGGCTTGTCTTGTCATTTTATCAGCAAGAGACAGATAAATCCTTGTCACAAAACTTCCTTCCTTCCAGAAAAAGGTTGATGGGGGAAAAAAAAAAAAAGAAAATAAGAAAAAGTTAACACTTTCAGCTTGATTTATATAAATACACTCCTGTTTCCCACCCCCCAAAAAATACTTGACATAGCAATGAGACAAACAGTATGCTAATATCACCTTAATTTGAAAGTATGTTTTACTAATAAAGTTTTAAAACAAGTACCAAGCAGTTTGAGTTTAGACAAAAATAAAATACATAGAATTTTGTTTTAATCAGACATAGCTGATGGAGAAGATGAGATGAAATATTTTGTTGTACTTTTAGCCTCTAATTTAGCACATATTGCATCACTAATAAGGTTGTAATTTTTCTCAAGCCTCTCTCTTTTTTCTAAGGAAAACATTCTTGATGAGTTCTGCCAAATTTTATTAATTTCAGCAGTTATTGAAGGAAGGTCAAGCTGTTGCTTTCAACCCTACTAAGACCTCAATAATACTGTAATATGTTAACAAAAAAAAAAGATATTGGTAAAGTAAATACTGGATGTGAGAAATTTTAGAGGATCTCTGTATTAGCAAGGTGGATTGCTAATAGGAACTCAGGTTACTGGCAACTGGTTTTACCCAGAATGCTTGTGAGATGAGAGAAATATCTTATTCCATCCTGAATACCCTGCAGAGTTAGCTCCCCTTACCAGGGGTAGCTTATTATGCCTGCTACATCAACTAAGTACAGTTACATGAAACACCACTCTTCTAACCCAAACCTGAAAATGTAAATATCAGCAAAATCTAGCAGGCGATGGTTACATAAAAATCTTCATACACACTAAATGTTCAGTCCCTGAAAACAGTAGAGTCTAAGCTGCTAAATAGAATGTACACTCCTTAGTTCAAAGTACAGTATAATTTGCAGCGATGGAATACATAGGTATTTATTTCTTCAAACTGACTATTAAAGTTTGAGAAAAAGGCACTTCCAAACTAAAGAAAAATTTAAAATATATTTGAAGAACAAAAATGTATACCATTTCTGCTTTTTGAGTTGTTCTCCTGGAAAATTTGCCTTATAACATTTACTAGGTTCTTTATTTGGAGTAATAATATTACTTCTCAGGTGGGTCTTTGCCCCATTGTGATATGACGAAGAGTCCTAACAATTTCATCACTTTTAGTATGATATATATTCCCAATAAAGAATATATTACATTTGTGACCCCAGAATATCCATATCAATAGAGTTCATGTATAAGCCAAAATTCTTTACTCTCTTCAGAAGTAGGTTAATTTAGAAGGTAGCTGTAAGGGAAAGAAAAACCTTATTTAATAAGAAAATTAAATAGGAAATTCAATAAATTAATACAGAATACAGAATATATTTGATTTTTACTAATACTGATATTTCTACTTTTACTAATGGGTGAAACCATTATGTTTTTGTAAATGAGTTATCAGTTATGAGTTGCTGAGGTTCTTTTTATATTGGTTTAGTTCTGCATATACTGCACTAGTTTTGGAAGTCTTTCTGGGCAATATGATTTCATGTCATATTACTTATTGTGTGTGCAAACCAGTCCTCGTTCATCTATGGATTTCACAATTCAATAAAAGTATCTGACATTCTAAAATGCCAACAAGATTTCTGGAGTGTCTGACAAGGAGAAGCTGACAGAGCTGGGACTGTTCAGCCCTAAAAAGACCATAGTGAAGGCAAGACTTCCGTCTTCAATGACCTGACAAGAAATTGTAGCAGAGATGGAGGCACATGCTCTTGCAGTGCACGTGAAAGGACAATAGACAACAGATGTCAAAACTACAGAAATTTTAAATAGATAGTAAAAGAGAAAAGATTATCAAATAATGGAACCAATTCACCAGAGTGGCTATGGAATCTGCATTTTTACCGTATTAAAAACCTGTACAAGACCCTGAGCAGCCTAATGTAAAATGACCAGATTTTGAGAAGAGACTTGGACCACCTGACATTTAGAATCACCTCCAGCCTAGATTATTTTTGTGAGTCTATTTTATAATTCCATGAAACAAAGAAAAAGTAAGTCTAATACTACTATTCTTATATTTGTCCTTCAGAAAAGGATCTAACAAAAGAAAAGGAAATTATTCATTCAGGCAGTAGTGTATACAAATATTTCTTCTGCTGTTTGTCTATTCAATTTCTTCTGCATAAAGTTCAAAGAGACAAAGAGTGGAGCTGATTTCTCTGTATTTTGCTCCAATATTTATAATCTTTTATGTGCTTGAGCACTGAATACATCATGTTTTTACTCAATCAAGTAAAGATCTCAGAAGGAACAAGGACAATCTCTTCATTTGCCTACACTGCTCTGGCTCCCAGATGCCCTTTAGCATGATATTTAAAGTCTATCGTTATTTCCTGTTTCAGCACAATTAATCCTCTCTTTCTATCCAGCCTGTTCTATCTTCCTCCTATCTTCTTTTATATTTCAACCTTTTCTGCTGTTCATCCAAGCTAAGGGCTCTTCCTCTTCTCAGTTTTATCATTCCTTGATATTAAAGTAGTTCTGTAGTGGCATTATTTCATGTTCGGGTCGTGACTTTTTCTTCATTTACTACAGCTTAGTTATGCTTTATTATCCTTTATTACAGCTTGTATGATCTCATCCAGTTCTGACTAGTACAGAGATTTGGTGTATGTAGTCTTGTGAGAGTTGCAGAACCTTCACATTTGAGGTTTTTGCCCCCATTTTATAGAGATATTTTAATTTCCTGACAGAGAACAGATATATCTGAGGGGTTTTTTAAATTACTAATGATTTTTTCAAGTAGACTGTGAAGATCTATACACTTACGCTTTATCTTAGTGCAGATTTTTATCTGATGCTCTCTGCAAGTATTATTTGTCTTTATCATACAACAAAATAATGTTGATGCCATATTGGGTTCAACACTAAATAGAAATTTGGTACAATTTCTGCAGTTGAATGTATGCCTGCTACATTTATTGGAGAATACTTGGTGTTCCTCACAGTCCTTGTAAAGCAGAAAGAAATAAGGCAAGAATAAACGGCTTTAACTGCACACTCACTACCAAAGGTGTTTTTATTACAAAATAGTAGAAGTTGGTCTTACATAATGCAGAAAACAACAACAACAACAACAACAACAACAACAACAACAACAACAACAACAACAACAACAACAACAACAACAACAACAACAACAAATCAAGAGAAAAGGCAGCTTTATGAAGGATGTAATAAAAAATGTTTAATAATGAATCATTGTATCTCAGTAAGATATCCCTATCATGCCAACAGATACATCCCACTGCTGTGGCTGCCCAAGACAAGTTCAATTAGATAAATTATCAGCTGTTTTGGAAATGGTTTTCTCAAGTTTGTAGTAATAAAAACATACCTATTTTTAGGGGGTTTTGCATACAGTTTTAGGCAGTTCATCAAAGGATAAGAGTAGAGCTGTTGAAAAATAGTACTTTGGTATTTACATATACTTTTCCATTTGTATTTAGGAACATTTACTGGAATTTTAAAATATAAACTAATCATACAGAATAATAAAGCTAATTCTTCTATTTTGCCTTTTTTTTCAGGTTCCCAATGTGATGTCATCCAGGAAAAAATTCTGGAAGGGTTAATTCAGACTGGAAGTCAGGACAATTATGGAGAGGAGCTGTGAAACACGTTACATTTGTTGTAAAACAGAACCATAATTAATGTTGGAGGAATGAAAGAATTTGTTACAGGACGAAATGAGCAGTCATACAGTACAGACGTAGGAACATTTGGATCACATACTCTTTCAAAAACCCTTTAGAACTGTGTATAGCTGAATTTCTTGCTACTCAGTCATCTGATACACAGATGTGATTAGAAGTGTATATTAGACTAATCATAACTAAGAATTTAGATTTCAAAGTGTCTCTCTTCTCACAGAAGCAAACTGGTAAGTTATACTGAAGATAGTGTCTATGATGAAATCGCTCCTGGTGACGGCACATGGGAATTTTTTGATATACCATTAAAAACTCCTCTGTCCCCTTAAACCAAAAGGTTGTTCACCTGAGCTATAAGCTCTATAGAGATGTTTCACCACAAAGACTTAACTTTTCTTGGTATTTGATGAGGAGGGCTGATGGGTCTCAGCAGAGGTTACTGCATTCAGTGATTTGCATGTCATAAGCCCTCATCTCAACATGGAAATCAAGTCCATTTTTCACTGTCATTCTTTCCACTTTGTGCTCTAACCCTCTGAAAGCATCTTCCCCAGTGAAACTCATACCAGCCACTCACATTGTAATTATCCAAGCAGCCAAAAGCACAGTGATTTATTGGCTTTATTCTAGCTGGGATAAAATGTAAATCTGGATAATAGCTGTCATTTTCAGGTTCAGAGCTGGGAATGTGAGATAGAGATTGATTTTTAACTGTCCATTTCCTTAGCTCAGAACATTATGCAGTGTTTCATTTTGGCTTGTGCTGAATGTCTGTCACTGCAGACACAACAACATCTGACCACATCAGCCCTTTTAAATTGCTTTGTTCCAGCACCTCCCAGAAATTCTCCATCAAAATAATTTTTGATTTTGGACTGAATATTCTCAAGACTAGACAATATTTAGTAGGTTGTGGGTTTTTCTCTTTTTTTTTTTTTTTCTTCTCTGCCTCTCCCTCCCTGCCACCCATGGCACTGAAAATTTGCAAGGTCAACTTGTAGATTACAGCATTGGTCCATTAAGTTATCCAAGAGAAGCAGAAAGCTGAGGAATATTAAAACAGCTGTTGATGTCTTGTCTTCATATCAATATTTGTTTTATGTTTGCGCTGGTTTATACATGGTAATCTGCTCGGTACATGGTGAAAACCCTTTTCCAGTTTTACTACGTATTAAACTGATTTCATAATGCCATACTGGTTTATTCTGTATTTGAACTGCCAGTATTGAATATAGACGAATGTAGGTTGATATGGTTTCTCTGCAGTAGTGTATTATTCAAATTGGATTTTACATGAATGGTTGGTAACATGGAAGAAAGACGCTGTTAATGCTTATGTGTTATATTGATATCACTATCCTTCCTACATAAGATGTGTTAGCTAATGTACTCTTCAATTTTTTTTTTTTTCTCTGAAGCAAAATTTGCCAGAAAGTAGTATCAAGGGCTGTTCATAAAGACAGATCTATAATCAGTAAAGCAAATATTTCTAAAATGCCATAGATAATATACAGTGCTCAAAGGATTACTCTTATCCTGATGTTTTTTTATGAAAGTGAAAGAAATTATAGAAATAGACTAAAGCTGAAAACAAACATGCATTTGTGTGACTCATTAATGCAGAAAGTAGATTTTGAAAAATGAGCTTCAGTCAATGAAAACATAAAAAATCTTTTTAGAGATAACAGAAAATTTCTCTTTTCTTTCCTAAGTATTCAAAATTAATCTTTACATAATAATGTGATATTTGACCATGTTTTATATACAAAGTATATTACATACTTAGTAAATTTATTCTGTAATTGACAAGAAGATTAGTTTTCCATAATTACAGCTTCCTAGTCTCCACTGAGATATGCACACACACACGAACAGTCAAAATCTATAAAATCCTTCTTCCTTTAAACACAGCCATCCTATTTCTACCGATCTCCATTTTGCATTATGCAGTGAACATAACTGTTCCTGACAAGAAGTCTGTGCAGTCAGTAGTATTCTAGTTGTTACCATTTATTTGATGAAAATGTACATTTTTAAAATAAGAATGATACTTCTTCAGACTTGCAAAACAGGAATCTTTTTTACATTGAAGCACATCAGCTCTCTTTTTAAAATAAGAATTTATTTAGTTTATCTTCCAAATGATTTTTTTTTCTTTTTAAGTTAATTAAAGTCCATTTGTGTTCTGGTTTGAAATATGGTCTGGCAACAAACTGTTCTAACGCAGTAACTACATTATTTTATTCTCCATTTACTGCTAGAAACAACTGAATTGCTAGTTACTAGGTGAATTGCTATTGTGTTAATTTGATACGATGATTATACAGAATGATGATTTGGACTTTAGCAGAAGTTAGATTATCAGAAATTCTTTACCATTTAATAGTGTGGGCCTAGATGTGTCACAGTGACAGCCTGTTGTTGTTCATACACACACTGAGTTTCTCCTGGATGCATCTGTACTTGGTAAGTTTTTGTTTTAGGTGAAGTGATGCTAGAGCTCACTGCAGTTAACAGTACTTGTTTTTACAGTAGTCCATCATTTCACCAGAACTAAGGATGTTCTGCTGGCTGACATTTCATGTTGTTTACCACCTGCATAATATTTGAAAGAAAGTGTCTTTCCCCACCAAGTACTTTTTGTTTGGGTTGTTTGTTTGTAGAAGCTCATTCTCTGTAATGGAATTTAAAATAACACACTGTCAGGTTAGGGGGAGCTGATTTTTTAGCCCTTTGCAACAAAATAATTAATATTTTATATTTAATTATTTCAGTTTGTGGTACTGGCTCCACTCCTCTGAATCAGTTTCACTTCTGCAGACTGATAACAAGTTTACGTAACTTTTCTTGAAGGTAATACTTGATATTATTGAAAGAAGATTCTTAATGTTCTTGTAGAAGCTAAGAATGCCACGTATGATTTCTGTGCTGAAACTAAGGAACCTCTATTTGTAGCTGTATGGACCATAAGACACAAATAGATTTTGGAAGCTGGCATCATCAGCATTTTTCCACAGCTCCAAACTGATTGTGTCTGTGGGCTAGTATGTTTTTATACCTGAACAGATTCATCCCTTTCATACGTATTTTTAGCTCTCTACGTCTCTTAAGAAATTCTTTTTTTTTGCAGCTTGAGCATTTCAATTGCAAATGTGACTAAACAGATGAGACAGAAAGACTATGAAGAAAGTATTCTAAACATAATTTTTGAGAGGATTTGCAGGTTTTCAGCCCCTTCCATTCATTTGTTAGGTGTGCTACTTGATCTCAATCATACTTAACAACCTCGAGTATAATCTGCCATGGTTTTGGAGCGCTTCCTCATCATAGACACAAAGTCATGTACGTTCATTTTTCCTAAGAAGAGCATCTTCTTGAACAAATTGGAACAATCTGCTTTGAGCCCTCTATCTCATTTTCATAGTTGGTTTTTTCCTTTGGTTAATAAAGCAAGATAGAAGGCTGTGCTGCCTAAAGTTTCACTCATTATGTTTAAATACTTCTTTTGCTATTCTTATCTTTTATTTCTCCTCAAATGGTAAATTTAGGTTAATGAGGTAATTTCAATTTACATTATTGTTTAAGTCAATAGAGATATGGGTATCTAAATTGAGTGTTTGGAGTTCTGCACTACAGAAAACAAAAACTGCACCTGAAAGGTCATAAAAAGAATGCATTCATCTGGTTTTAGGATTTTCAGGTATACTCATGAGTTTACCAAGACCCCAAGTGACATAGATATCCAAGAACATAACTGTCTCTCTTCCTTTCTTCCCTTTCCTCCCACTCTTCCCAGCCCTTCCTTTCTTTCATTTATTAATTTTAGCCTTTATTGTTGCAGCTTTATCTTAGGTTTTCCTAAAGTGTCTGAGGAAAGAGAACAACACAGGAAAATGGTTTTTTGCTGGTTTGATATTGACATGTGTCCTGTGCTTTTCTCTTCTTTTCGTTTTTATCAAATTGTGTATTCTAGGCTGTTAGAAATTTGAGAATACTATATATTTCAATCAGTGCTGGGTCTCTTTCAGGTGCCACCCTTTACAGAGTGACTGAATGCAAGGTACAATAAGCAGCCACCCCAGGAGAATCCCACATTTTCCTTCCTTTCATTGCTTACAATAGAATTATAATGAAAAAAGAAACTGTAAAATATTATTTCTGTAAGCTGGCCTGCCATTAGGTAGGAAATCGAGAACATTTTGTAAGCATTAACCCAAATTTGAATCCAGCATGACAGAAGCCGTAGGTCTTTAATAGTCTTTATTTATTGCCTTGTAACATTTCCATTAACATAGACTTTCAATACTAATAGACTTTGCTGTGCCCTAATGATTTTTAGAGTCTGATTTAATAGAACAATCATAGCACACCAGAGCAGTTTACCAAAAGTTTCACAAGCACAATATTAGCAATTTCTGTTTGCTTCCCTGATCAAAGTACGAATATTTTTATGATAAATAAGACAGATAGATAGATAGACAGATAGATGGCAGAATTTAAGGAAATGAGGATTATAAAACAAATCAATATCTTTGCCATTTCAGGATTCTGTGTTCTCTGGAGGACATAATACAGTAGCAATGAGTAAATCTAAATCAGAGGAAATGATATAGGTCTGTGAGGCAACAGTGATCAGGTGTGGATACAAATCACATCTCAAAACTTAATAGCTGTTCCAAATTGAAAAGAAAAAAAGAAAAACCCTCATTAAAATTAAAGCAAATAATTATTTTTAGAAGGCTTCTTTGTGTCAGGCTAAGTATGAAAGTTTTTAAATATCATCTTAAAGGTGAAATGACATGAAAGATTTTGGTGAAGATAATGGTAAAACTCAAAGTGAATTCTGTAAGATTAGGCTGTATGTGAAGAAAAATCCTTAGGAAAAAACATAGGAATCTGAATTATTCCCTTGGTGACCTGCGTGGATGATGTATTTTAGCCTGAGAAGACAACTTAAATAGAAGTGCTGGCAAAAACTAATACACCAGATTTATTTATCTGACTGCTGCTTTCTCCAAACGGAAGCCTGACTTGCAAAATTACTTTCAGTTTATGAAATGTTTAATGTAGTAATATTTCTTTTTATGATGATTTAGAATAAACTGAAATCTTACAAACCAATATTTACTCAATAAATTTCCTAGTGCTGAAAAGTTTCCAGTCTGTGGAAACCAATTTCATATATAGTGAGAGAAAAAAAAAAGGTGACATCTGCTTATTACAGGAAGCTCCTCTGATTCATTTATAGATAACTGCATTCTGTCTGATCTGGAACATCAGCAAAGATTTATCAAAATTTTATCATTATTTATAGAATTCTTCCTCTGGAAAATTTCTTAATTTCATAAAAAAACACACAACAAGGTCTACTAACATATAATGCATTTGAAGTACAAGATAATTCATTTGTGATTGCATATATCTGGAATATCTTAATGTCACATCACTGTTTACAACAAGTGAAGGATAGAGGATCAAAATGTTTTATTAATGAACACATATAAGTTTCTTCACCTCGCCTGACATTTTTACTAACTCCAGATACTTTATCATAAGAAAAAGTCAATTATAACTTCCAAACCTGGAAACTTAATTTTCAGTTCCAAATATTCACCCTAGATACTTGTAAAAACTGTACCTTTAAATGTACATCCCAAATGGAGTTTTAAGTGAGAAGAGTGACCATTTGGGCCCTTGTCATGACATAATCCCAGCTGGAAACTAAATACTATGCAGCTGCTCGGGTGGAATGCAGGAGAGAATTAAAAAAAGGTACAGCCTGTGAGATAAGAACAACTTCATAATTGTGACAAAACAGAAAAAAAAAAAAAAAATTGAAAGGGAGATACAAAAAAAGAGAGAGAGATAAATCCCAAGCAGACAAACGATGCTCAATACAATTTCTCCCCACCCACTGACTGATGCCCAGCCTGTCTCCAATCACCAATCAGCAGCTCCTGGACAAAGCTCCTGGCCAAGTCCCCCCAGTTTATATATTTGGCATGATGTGCTATGGCATGGGATTTCCCCTTGGCCAGTTCGGGTCAGCTGTCCTGGCCATGCTCCCTCACAGATTCTTATGTACCTTCTCACTGGCAGATGATGAAAAACTAAAAAACCGTTCACTTAGGATAAGCCCTGCTCAGGAACAACTCAGCCATCGCTGTGTTATCAACATTATTTTTGTACTAAATTCAAAAAACAGCACTGTATCAGCTGCTATGAAGAAAACTAACTCTACCCTAGTGAAAACCAGGACAGTCCTTCCTGACTATTTGAAATACAAGGTTTCAATAAAAAGTGAAACACATTTTAAGATTCTGTTAAGCTTTCCCCCTATAAGCTGAAATACCATTTTGTTTTTTACATCTATTATAAACCCATTATATGCTCAATTACAGTAAATTAGCATTATATTTTTGTGCTTGGGTTTTTTATATAAAATAAACACAGAAATAAATAGAAGATAAAAGAAATGTTCTCTACTTTTCTGAATGTCTTCTTATTTCAACATTTTTTGTGCAGTCTTATAACACTGTAGGACATTCTATACTGTATGTGGTATGCCATTACTGAATTCAAAGGGTAGCTGATGGATTTGTCATGATTTTTATAAAAAAGACCTGTGGATTTTGACAAAAAATAGCTATTTCCTCACCCTACCCTTAAGACACCAATTTACATACTTTAAATGTTTTTAAATAAAGGTGTATTTACCTGTGATATAAAATTAATGGAAAAATAAGAAAGAAATATGTGTGTTTACATATTATAGGAAAAAACATTGTGTGTTGTAGGACAAGTACAGTACTGAGTTAGAGCTTCCATCTCTTGGAAATCTTGTGCATAGGTGCATATATGTTATAAAGGCTATGTGCTGCTGAAGTGCATGTACTTGTCCATTGTGTAGGCAACCAGCACAGGAACACTGTTCATGTGTTCTGTATGAGCTGAACCCGTAACTTTTGCAGAACTAAGTCAACGAACACAGCAGTTTCCAAATGATCCTGCTGGATTTAGAGGACATGTGCTGTAGTTAAGTCTCTTAAATATGACTCTCAGAGCTCATACATTTTGTTTACCCCCAAGAATATATATTATATATAGATTTTTACCCAATTAATTTAGTTCTGATCTTCCAAGCTGAAAACTGTAAGTTTATATCATGTGCTGAGTGGATTCTCACTATGCTGTTGATGTACTCTGCTATCATTTTCACTACTAAAAGTTACAAAATTCAGAAGTTGGGGCAATTATAAAAATGTTGTGTATTCTTTCATTTTCTCTTTGCTTCTCACTGAGCAAAAGCACTAACATATAAAACCTCTCCTGATTATTTCTTTGGGCTATATGGGTAATTACTGAATTGATGATGGAATAGCATAAAGATTGACAGAAAATCCTTAGAAGCAATCTAAGTTTGTCTTTTCTAATGTATATGCTCATTAGTAGTCTGTCCATTTTTTATGCAGAAGTTTCTAGGATGACTCCAGGCTGTTCTTAGACTCAAAAGGGTCCTCAGTAAACTGCAAAGCAGAAATCCTTTTTTTTCCCCTGCTGCACTTTCATAACTCTTATGTTACTGTCAAAATAAAACTCTCTTCACCAGTCAAGTAGTCTAATACCTCAAACAATTGTCTTTTTAATTTCTCCTTAACCTTAATATCTGTTATTTATAGCTATTTCTTATAGAAAAAGTATATGTGCTTGTACTTTAGGTAGGTAACATGTCTTGTCCATGTATCTGCTCTTTGCTTTATATGCTACAATAATTTTTAAAAACCACCATCTTCCCTTTTTTTTCTCTTGTTCCAGTGATGTCTTGCATGCTTTGCATGATAGTACACTATTTTCAGTGAGGAGTAGGAACTCAGTTCTGGCTCCTGTGGCGTAGGACTTAATGTTGTTGGCCCCTTAAACTCATAGTTTTAACCTGAGGCTTCTGAACACCATATTGCTACAAGAAGTGGAAAAGTAAAATTATGCTTTTCACCAGCTTTTCGTGTTAAGTTTTGTGTCACCACAGACCTAAGGATCAAGGTCTCAGTTTACATATCATTATTAAAAAAAAAAAGCTATGGAAAATGGGTCCCTATTATAAGTGATTTGCAGAAAAACATATGGCCAGCAATTGTTTGAACACTGAAGCTCTGAAATTGTGTTAGGGGTTATGTAAGTTTTACCTTACATCAAAAGGGAAGAGAAAGAATTTATACAGAGAAAAAATAACTAGCGTGGAAAAAAATCTGTGGGATGGTGTTCTGACATTCCCAGTGAGAGGGGCAGCATAAGGTGCCAAAGGTAAATGAGTATAAGGTGACAGAAAGTACCATATCAGAAGACAATTCCAAATGTTGAAGGTGAAAGAGATGTTATGTAGGTTGGGGATAATCCATGATATGCTTGAAGAGAAGTGGTGTTCTTGACTCCATGGAGAAGTCCAAGCCAGCAGAATGTCAGGAAGAGTGACACTGTCAAAGTGACAAGGTAGAGAAAATCACTGCAGCCTCATTTGAAATGGACAAAAGTTGTGTTAGACAGCAGTTTTCACAGGAAGGAAAGAAAAGGACGGCTCAGTAATTGACAAGTTGACAAGAGCC
This sequence comes from Pachycephala philippinensis, assembly GCA_013397055.1. NCBI lineage: Eukaryota > Metazoa > Chordata > Aves > Passeriformes > Pachycephala > Pachycephala philippinensis. Next base: position 64,924 of record VWZT01002089.1, read on the forward strand.
AGGATGAGAGTTTTAGGTATGGGGTCTGACAGCAAAGGCTGGTCCTTGATAAATGAGCACACACAGAAATGAGGACCTCAAGAGCTTTGATCTAAGTCAAAGATACATGCAACAAACGGTGCAACGTAACAAGACTAATTATGTGATCAAAAAACATAGCATCTGGGAGAAGGGAATCCACAAAAATAGTAAAAAAATTGATCGTTTTCTGTATTTCATGGTGAATATTAGTAACCACAAAAAAGATTTCTGTAGCACAATGCAATATGATGGAACATAAAATATTTGTCAGTTGTAACTTAAGCAAAAAGACACCTTTTTTAGCTTTTTATAAAATGTAATGTGGAAATAAATATATATATATAAATATGCAAATAAAAACATGCATGTATAAAATTTAATTAAGCAGCAGATTTTTAAGATCACCCTGCAGCAGGCCCTTGGTTATTTGTTTTTTACCACCTATTTTCAATATTCAGTTGCTAAAGGAATCAGTTAATTCTTTGGGTTCTCCTTCTCCCCGTATTTCATCATGTTCCTCAAAATCTTCCATGTTTCCGTTGAACCCAGCCCCTTTCTCACTCTATTTCTGAGTAATGCAGGGAGTGAGGGTGGTGGAATGCTGACCATGTTATCCCGAAAACTGTCCCTGGCAGGGGATCAGCCCGGTGGTGCCGTTTAGCACACTCGCTGGCAGACTTCTCACACCCGTGCCAGTGGAAGGCATTAAACACACGCTCACACCTCAGCTAAGACAGCTCATGCGTTAGCAGAGACAAAGAATCCAGAGGGCACCTCATGTGGACTTTACTCCACGCAGCACAAACCACAACGAACGGAAATCCAGGCACAAATGAGGAGTAACCTAGCCCACATGCAGACTTATATGGGGTTACAGAGCCAATGATCTGAGGGCACAGGGGCGGGATGCAGGTGGGACCAGGGTGTGGGAGCTAATGGGGAAACTCTGGGGGAGTGGTGAGGGGGCAAGGACCAATAGGGAAGAGAAGACCTTCTGGATAAGGTAAAAAGGGGCGGAGTGGAGGACCAGGCTTGCCAGGTAGTCGCACTGCCTGATGGGGGAAAGGGGGCAAGGACTCTCCCTTCACCATGAGTCAGGGGGCTATCCATCATTTGGGGGTCTCAGAGCTCTCTGGCCCTTCGACCTTTACCACAACATCTGAATCCCTGAGCAATAACAGGTCAGAAAATCAGCTCTACCTCCTGTTAAGCTAACCACGATTTATATCCAGTTCAACTTGGTGTCTTGGACATTCTGTCCTTGAGGAGAGAGACAAGGAATGCTGAAAAACGATTATGTCACACATTTGGTAGAAAGTATTATTTGAACCACTTGTATGTCTCAGAAAAAATATCTGAAAATGGGTGCAATTCTTCACTAACAGTTTTTGGGATACCTCTGTGAAATACTTTTTTAGTCTGCTAGTCTGTCATCTTGTCAGCGCTTACTCACACTCTCTGGACAGCCCATGTCTCCTTGCAAGTACCATGGATCTGTAAAGGTCTATAGCCCTTTAAATCCCATCTTTCTAACGTCGTGAATCAACTACATCACATCGGTCCAGAATCTGTTACAATGCAATTTAAGAACCCACTTTAAACCAATAAATAACTCTAGCTGAGCTTCCACACTTTGTTGATATTCTGTTATTAGTCCTGGCATTTGGGGAGCAGAACCTTTTGGTTGACCATCAAATGAAAAGATTGTTAATAAGCTGCTAACTACTAATCATGTACAAATATTTTAAGTGTGAAGTGGATGACTCCATTTAAAAATTATTGTGTCACAATATAAACATAATTTTTATAATGTAGTCATCTCTGATTATAATGAATGGGGCCTACAGTCATCTTGTCCATAGGGACAAGGAGGAATGGATGGACATGATGTGATGTGTCCTGAATTAGTTTTAGAAATGTTTTCTCCTTCCTCACTCCTTACTCACAGCAGAGTTACATGGTTAAACGCTTTAGATAGACCAGCAAATTGAAACCAGACTCTCCTCAATTTTTATTAACTTTTAGAAGGAGTATCAACAAAAAAATTTAACCATTTGTTCGATGAACATATTGGGAACTTTTGGGGCACATTCATTTTAACATCTGGAAAAAAGTTGGTGTTTTTTTTTTTTTTTTTTTTTTTTTTTTTTTGGGGGGGGGGGGGGTTTTTTTTTTTTTTTTTTTTTTTTTTTTTTTGTTGTTGTTTTTGGTGGTGTTTGGTTTTTTTTTTTTTTGTTTTTTTTTTTGGTTTTTTGGGGTTTTTTTTTTTTTTTTTTTTTTTTTTTTTTTTGACGTCCACCTACCGAAGCACCAATTCCTATATCGTGTAGGTTTTTTGCAGATGTTCCACTGTCATCTCCAGGAGAATATCAGTGCATTGTACTGGTCATATCTATGCTTCCCTTATTTTTAATGGTGTCATAATAAGTCTCATTTAAAATAGGCACATGTTTACAGTAGAAAATCCCTCTGAAAAGTGTATCTCCAAACCAAGAAAAAATAGAGTTTGCATAATTAACACATTGTAAGAAATTTTGCAAAAGTCAAAAATGACATCTTAGTTCCTCACAAAAATTATTTCTTCTCTGCAATACTGTAATCTGGCCTTTTCATATAAAACAGCTCTTCCTCTGGTCTTACATTTCCTGGAGGCAGCTGATTGCCTTGACATGTCTTTATAACAGATGATTACAATCAGAGTCCCATGTAATTCAGTATCTGTTTTCAAAGAATAAAGTTTAATCTAATAATGTTTTATTAAATTCTCAGTTCCTGTAGGACTGCTTTGGAAGGATATTCAAGGGAAATCATTTTATTTGGGAGCTCAGCTGCTGGTTATCCTTATCTTTCCTAATGAAAATTTTTTTCAGTGTAGCAGTAGATTCACTATTTGTTAAATTTTGGTATTTTCTGAGTGGGAGACTTTGTGTCTGCATACTAAATTTTCAGCAGAGACTACATGACCTGAAACAAATTACTTTATTTCTTTCTTTAATCAAAATATTAACTCTTTTCTGCTTGAATATTACATTTTAGAGGGGAAAACATTTAAAAGGGCTACAGCAGTTTAGTATCTCAGTGAACTGTGAAAAGGACATTTTCATAGCAAGGAATATATACTTACCAAGTCTTCTTAAAACCCTTCTTTCTAAGAAAAAAAAAAAAAAAGGTAAGTTTGCTGAAGTCGCTTGTTAGATGCACCAACTCTCCTTACATGAAAAGGTATAATTTCAAGGTTCCCAAGGGGTCTCTAGGCGTGAGGAACTGCACTTTCAGGAAGAATTCATACTTTTATCCAGTAATTTATAATCAGAATAGATAGATTGGCAAAGAATGAGAGAAATAAATCATTATCGTAAGAAAGCATTTTTCATAAATGAAATATTAGCAGCTTGATAAAATCCCAAGGGTAATAAAACAGCTGGTTTCAGATCTTTCAGGAAATTTGAGAATTCTGAGAATTGCTTTTTGTTTCTTAACTGAACTATTCATACTTCCCTTCCCTTCCCTTCCCTTCCCTTCCCTT
>VWZT01002089.1:68477-93717 GCA_013397055.1 Pachycephala philippinensis
CCTTCCCTTCCCTTCCCTTCCCTTCTTAGCATGTTTATGATCCTTCTATTCAAATACTTTTATGACCTTTAATCATGAAAGATATATATATGTAGACTGATTGACTATTTAGAGTATAATTCTTGTAAACAAGTTTCCATTTAGACTCTAAAATGTGATAAAAAAGAAAACCAGATTGCTTAAATCTACTTTTGTATCATCATATTTTTTAATTGGAGTTTCATAATTTGAAATATGTGAAGAACAATTTTCCCATACTTTACATGAAATATGGAGGGACTAACATTATAAAACAAAGCCTGTGTAAATGACCCATCTATATCTTTTCACGAAAAAGTTCATGCTTTTAGAGCTAAATTCTCTAGCTGTACCAAGACCAATAGATTGCATTTGCTCCTTCATCACTGTAGCAGACATTATAACAACCAATGATTGCTGTGTAGACACAGCTGCAGAGACCACAGAGTGGATTGCAAAACTTCCCAGGAATTTGTGCACCTTCTAGGTCAGTTAAATCTGTGCACTTAGATGTGCTGACATGACGCTACTCAAGATTTCGTCTTTATGTACACCAGCGTGAAGGACTAAATTTCAATATGGCCTTCATTGTCGTTCAGGATCTTCACCTTACAGCTAATGGATTGATTGGAGCATGTATTAGCTTCTTTATTTAGGAAAAAAAAAAAAAAAGAAATTAAATACTTCCTTTTAAACCATAATAATATTTTGTTGTGTTCAGATGTCTGAGCCAGTGGAAGAAAAAAATAATAAAAGTACTATATATAACAGCATGCTGAGAGGACGGAGACTTGTGTTGTGAGATATGATTTATCTTTAACTACCATGCTCTGCTGCACTGTCTAGCTGTGGCATTAGTTGTCTGATGATGGGTCTCATTGCGATGAATCCAGGAATGAAGTTACATGAGGTAAACAGAAAATGAAGGACCTTTACAACAAAGATCTTCATCGTCTTTCAGATTTTGTATTTTTCTTCACTTCATGCTTTTTTGCCTTATTTATCTTTTTGAAGCACTAGTCCTTTGGTAATTTGTAATATAATCCCTGTTATAAAAAAGTAAGATAGGTAGGCACATTATTTTAATTGTTTTTTTTTCAAATAGAATTATAAAATTGTAAGAATTTTAGGGGGTTTTTGTTTAGGTTTCTTTGGGTTTTTTTTTGTTTATCTGGATAAGTGTGCCATTGTCCTAGATTAAATGTTAAACGTTTACTCGCTTCTCAAACCAAAAACCTGACTGCTTCTGACTTGCTGAATAACAGTTTGTATTAATTCTTAACAGTATAAGCTCTGTGTGCTAATAAAACATGTTTTCTGATATTTTTCAAACTGAATATGAATTACAGCTCCAACCTGCAGACAGAGAGTGCATCCTGTTTCAGAACTGATGAGCACTGGCTGAAGGTATGATTTGTTTTCTGAGAAGACAATAAAAAGTCTGGTGATGTCACTTACAGAAGGGTACAAATCTCCAGAAATTTATTATCTGGGCATTAACAACTGATATCCTTAAAGCAAAAAAAGCTACATTATGAAGAAAGATAGAAAAACATATTGTTCTGCCATTACTATGTGGGGAAAATACTTCAGGAGACAAAACAGATGAGTGTAATATTATTAAATAAATGGCATGAGTGTTTCAAATAACATCCAGGGAAGACAATGCTTTTTAAAAATTAACTTTCTGTATTCTTACAAATTTGAATAACTAGAGAAACATATATGTATCTCACCTTCTACTTAACATTTTGGAAAAGACCTCCAAAGAACCCCCTCCCCAGTTTCAGTTATATAGCATAGCATTCCAGATATGACCACATGTAAATAGATTAGTCCATGCCCACAAAACCCACAGCTGCCCAGCCATTTTCATAGCTGTCAGTGTTGCAGTCATTTTTGATTGTGTTTTCTTAGTAAACAAATGGAGGCAGAGATTCAATTACAGAACTGGTCATGAGCAGCAGTGGCGCTGAATTCTACTGTAGGCAAGTTAATTCCCTGTTGTTGGAGCAAGAAGACAGCAGAGCAGCAGGGCCTTGGATCCGAGTTGTAATTGCCTCCTGAGGCTGAGCATGATATGGCTCTGTTCATCAGATCATTGGAAGGAACAGGAAAACAGCAAAATTGTCTTCTTTAAGAGGATTGGTCCTAAGCCTGATATAAATGGGGAGCAGTTGTAAATAAAACAACTTGACAGTTTAATACTTTTACTGGAAATACTTTCCACCCATATAAAACAGTGAAACTATAGTAGTGGAGATTTACTACTTATCAGCTATTAAAACATTTCCTCACAAAGTCCTTTTGGATTTCCATTTATTGATAAGTAAGTAAAAATCTTACAAAGAACAGAATATATATTTATTAGATTCCTCCTCTGCTGCATCGTTGGTGCTCTTATCTTTCTTAAAACTTTGTTTTGTTTACTTCATTTGGTGCTTATTATTTTCCATCCAAATGTATCACTTATTTGCAGGTCTTGCATTTTAATTTTTACTTCAGTTTACATTTATGTATCTTAGAAATTTCTAAATAAGTTATTTTGTCTGGGTTTTTTTCTTTGCTCTTTGTTGGGCTGACTCTTTGTTTGGGGTTTATTTTGGCTTTTTTAGGACGCTGACATTTCTAGCAGGCTGAATATTATATAATGAAAATGATAAACATAATACCCTAAGACTAGTCTATACTATGGTTTAATATGATATTAAATTTGGTATATAATTATATTAAATGGCTGAAGCATTTCATGCAGCCATGTATCTTGCATGTCTACCTTTTACATTGTTAAGCCAGCCCTTTTCACAAGTGTCCCCATCCTTTTCTGTTTGAAAGAGTCCCTAAAAGCTCCAGTCCATTTCCACAAAGAAGATTTGCATGCTTAGTTCCTCTTTTTAGTTCCTTCTCTGTGTCAGGAGTTGGGACATTCCATACCTAGCTTAACTTGGCCCTGCACAACTCTTGTATTTATCTTTCATCAGGCATTTTGTGCATCCTTTATTTTGCCCTGAATCAGATTTGCTAAGTAGTCTAGGTGGAAGAATTTTCATGCATTTCCTGTAGTTTGAACTACTACAGGCTCATCAGTTCTGGTTTTACATGCAAGTTTGAGTACAGTTATATCTAACGTAATAACAGTCTTGACTGTTGAATCAGTACCACATTACAGACAAAGGTATAAAATTTTCAGAGGTTTTTCTGGTATAATATCCTCTTAAAAATTAAAAAATATAGGCTATTTCTAGGAATCAAATCAAATTCAGTTGTATCCTTTTACCTCTTTTTTTTTTTAACAAAAATTTCATATTGCGCATTAGACTGTTTCCTTTATGTTTTAGAGGAAAAAAAAGCTGTCACTCTTCTGAATATCACCATGCATATGAATGGATGCGATGATGAAATGATGGAATGTAAATATCTACATCTAAACTGATTACTCTGGACCATAGAGTGTCATAGACAAAAAGGTCTATGTGTCCTTGGTGAAAACAAGCAGCAGATAATGGGCAGACTGTGAAGGTGGGGGTGAATAACTCAGACTGAACTTTCGAACTCTCAGGATAAACCTGGTACTTTCTGGTTGTCATTGATATTGGCTAGGTTGTCTGTTCTAATAACCCCTGGAGTAAACAAAATGGGCGAGTCCTGAATCCTCCACCTAGAAAGTAGACATGAGAGGAAACCACATATAAACCACAGGAGTCTGGGCACGTACTTTGCTTCTGTACAGGGACAATTTAAATTAGGAAAATCAGGGACTTTGGGATCTATAAAGAAGAGCTGGTGCTGAAAAAATGGTTCCCAAAAATGTGGTCTTAGTAAGATGGTGACCCAGAAAGAAGGCAGCAAACATCCTGGCTGGAGGGAAGATCAAGAAAGTAGACAAAGTTCTTGGAGACTGGGGAGTAGCATGGGAAAAATTGACAGAAGACGACCCTGGCCAGTAATGCCCAAGACTGGTAGCTGCAAGCAGCTGTATGTCATTAACTTTCTTCCCAGTACCCCTGGTCTGGAAACCATCTCCCTGATGAAAAGAGAATTCAAGACATACAGAACCTAATGTTATGGGTGGGTGGGCAGGTGAAAGGCGAACAACTGATTGTGTGAGAATCAAGTAGGTTAAAACCTCAAATTTTGATTCTTTAATACACAACACTATCCAGACCCAATACATGTTGCCATTTAAACTGCCTCACCCATGCAGTAGGAAAAGCCACTCTCTATCTGGCCCTGTTAGTTCTATCCATTGTTAAGAGCTCTGTAGAGATCAGGAAGCAAATATGCAGTTTCACCACAGAATACCAACTAATTTATTAATTGAAGAAGACTCATGGATATTTAATATTTCAGCACATAAAAAAGATCATTGCTGTCAAATGTTCAAAGGGTAATTTATGACAAGATATTCATAGTCTTAAAAGTAATAAGCAGAAATCAGAAATCATTCACATAAAAACTGCAAGAAATACCAGCCTCCCTGCTTTGGTTCATTATAACATCATGTAATGCACAGAATTGCAGAATCACAGAATGGGTCAGGTTGGAAGGGACCACAGAGAGTCACCGGGTCCAACCTCTCTGCTCAAGCAGGGTGATCCTAGAGCACATTGCACAGAATTGCATCCAGACAGGTCTTGAATATCTCCAGTGAGGGAGACTCCACAATCTCTCTGGTCAATCTGTTCCAGGGATCAGTCACCTGTACAATAAAGAAGTTCTCCCTCATGTTCAAGTGGAACTTCCTATGAATCAGTTTCTGCCTGTTGCCTCTTGTCCTATTGCTTGGCACCACCAAGCAGAGCCTGGTCCATCCTCTTGACACCCTGGGAAGGTTATCAAGCAAATCATCATGCTTGTTTACAAACACACGAAGAACAATAAGATTAATGTGATTTTTTTTTTTTTTTTTTAAATACACCTGACAAATCCGAAGTTTCCAGAAGGAGATAACTAACTGGAAGGATAGGATGAGAGGAGAGCAGTGGATTTTTTTTACCTTGACTTTAACAGGATGCTGTCTGACAAAACATGCTCAAAGTAAAAATGATGAACCACAGGGAGTGAGGCTAGAAACTGGCTGAGCTGCTGGGCTTAAAGGATTGCAGCAACACAAGTCTAGTGGGAGGTTAGAAAAGGTTGGCACTTTAGCCAATACTGTTTAACATCTTTGTTAGTCACCTGGATGATGGAGCAAACACATCCTTTGCCAGTTTGTTGATGATGGGAGGAGCAATCCCATGAACCCATGTTGACTATGTGGGGGCTGACTTGGTGGAAAGGAGCTCTGCAAAACCAGCCAGGGATCCTGGTGAATGCCAAAGTGAACATGTGCTGATGAGGAAAGAAAACTCACTCAGTGATGCTCTCAGTGACAGGAAAAGAGGTAATGGGCACAACTGAAATATAGGAAATTCTATTTAAACAAAAGAAAAAAATCTCTATTACTGTGAAGAATGGTCAAATTAGGTCAAGTTTTTTTGTGGAGATATTTGAATTCCAACTGGGCATGACCTTGAGCAACCTTCTGTATCTGACACTGGTCTGAGCAGACTGGTTGAACTTGGATGGTCTCTAGAGCTGCCTTCCAGCAAAACCACTCCATGATTCCGTGGGAAAGCAACATATAAGGCACAACAGGATCAGAATTTTATTCATTCAGTCCCTTTTATTATAAAATGCAGAAAACAATTTTTTTTGCCTGTGTGAATTTTTGGTTGCAATAGAGTAAGTAGAGAATATCATTATTTTAACTGAACAATATAGAAAGTTTTGAAAACATAAAGAAAAAAAATAATTATCTTCTTTGCACAGTTTTTTAATAGGGCTTTAAACTCAGACAAAACTGAAAGTTCACTGTCTGTTTCATCTGACAAAACCTCTCCACTGGGGTATACTGTAAATGTTCTGATTCATCAAGTGTAGTTTCCTCTCCTGGCCTTTTCTGTGCCACCTTTTAACAGCCACTTTCCATTTCCTAGTGTTTCAATCTTGCACACTTTTATTTTTGTAAAAAAATCTCACTCCTACCACTAGGGGATCTGCATTAACTCTGCTGACTTTGATGATAATTTGACACATTTCAACAGTTCTGTCTCAGCAGTATATATTTGTATTCTCTCTACCCTAGCCATGGAAAGAGGTAGTTAATTTAAAAAGAAAGAAAAAAAGAAAAAAGAAATTGGAAAAAATCCTAAGAATCCCTCATATAAAATCATAGAATGTTAAGGGGTTTTGTAGGGACCTTAAAGTTTATCTAGTCCCAATCCCCCTCTGCTATGGGCAGGGGCACATTGCTCAAGGTTGCTCAAGGCCTTATCCAATCTGGCCTTGAACACTGCCAGGGCTGGAGCATCCACAGCCTCCCTGGGAAACCTGTTCCAGTGCTCATCACCCTCACAGTAAGAAATTTCTTCCTAATAGCTGACCTCAATTTCACCACTTTCAGGTTGTACCATTACTCCTTGTGCTATCACTACAGTTCCTGACTTAGAGTCCCTCTCTGTCTTCTCTGTAAGCCCCCCTCAGGTACTGGAAGATGCTATGAGGTTTCCATGCGACCATCTCTTCTCCAGGCTGAAGTGCCCCAACTTTCTCAGCCTGAAAATTCAGCCTTTCTTCATCTCTCTAGTTTATTTAGGAGATAACTTCAACACTACTACCATTTCAGAATTTGCCCTCTGACTTTAAATGTTTATTTCTTTATTTTTATAAATGTATCCCTGAATATTTTTAGTAACTTCAGATAAAAAAAGCCAATTATTATGTGTTCTTATAATCATAAATGTGTTACTCTCTCACTCAGTATATTTAAGACCTGACATATGTCAGCTAATTTATCTATAAATTTTAATATACTTGATTCTTCTATAATTTTGCAGAGATATCAAAAGAGTATCATATTTTCTTTGTTCTGTTTTCTGTAGATTAAGAATATTGCTTAAAAACACTAAACTTTTTTCTGGTTTAAAGCTTATTCACTGTACATGTATGTCTCTACCAAAATACTGGAGTAGCAGAGAGAAACTTTTCTGATAAATAATGAAATTTCTGTAGTTCCACAGACCTGATTGACAATATGATAATTTTACGGGGCATAAGCCTTCAATCAGCTTTTGCTGCAAGCTCTGCTTTTAATGATTTCGCCAAACTCTCATGCAATTAATCATTGACATTTGTTTAAGATAATATTCAGAAGATTGCAGAAGACACCTGTAGTGAAATAAGTTTTAACAAAAAGGGATTTTTTTTTTTAATAGGAGGGTATAATTAAATTTTTTCAGCTTTTTACAGTTAACGCTTTGTCCAAGCAACAGCGGGTGTCTTATTCTGTCTACAAAAGAGATTAGATTAAATAATCTTCATCGTAGCCCTGCTCAACCTTGTCCTAAACATGCAGTGTAAATCAATCAGGAGGCTTTCAGATAGAAAATTTTATTTAAACTATAATATAATTTGCATGAGAACAATTTTATATATCATTTAATCTATCTCTGCATGCATTTGGTGCAATCAATCTCTTTCCAAAGTTACTTATTTTCATGTACATATTTAGTCATTTAACTCTTTCATCTTATTGCTGAACATTTTCTCCATTGAAATGATAAGGTGATGAAAAAGAGAAAATAAATACAGAAGATAATCTTAATGAAGTACTCCAATACAAAGAAATGGCATCAATTCTAGGTATACCTTCAGACTGAGAGTTCTGTGAATATTCATGAAGATTAGCAACAAAGACTGAAACTGAAATACCAAACCATGCTAAGATCAGGTTCAGTGTTTGGTGCAACATCAGCAGCAGTAAATGGGATGAGGTTCTCGAGCACTGAGATGTGCCTGAGGAGGCACTCCCTGCTCTGTTGATTTAACAGACCCACTCTTAGCCAAATTAATGACATGAGCTGGTTTAAAAGGAAGTCTTCTTTTCTTCCTTTTTTCCCTTTTTTTTTTTTTTTTTTTTTTTTTTTTTTTTTTTTTTGGTTGTAGTTGTTGTGGGGTGCATATGAGGCAAATGCTCAGGAATGCCACCTTCCTTTTCCTCTTCATATACACAGCTAACATAGTTCATTGCTTACGTCTGCATAAATGAAAGACCTTACAAACAAAGCACAAAACAAAGAAGATGAAAAGAAACATAATGGTCTTGCTTAATCCCACCTGAATTAGGCACAAGACTAAATTAGAAATCTGTTTTTCAAAATTCAGTTTGTAGCATTGGCAAGAGAGAAATGGCTTAAGTGAACAACTCAGATCCTGGTGGGCTGAATAGCTCTTTAGAAATGCCTGTGTCTCATCAATGGCTGCATGCCTGGAGTCTGTTAAACATTAAAAGGCTTTTTATTTTGTCCTTGTCCCCTAAATTGCCTGGAAAAGGATGGAAAAAAAATAGTCTGAACTTTGATATTAAACACTGTGAACTGTAAAGGCTAAATCCAGCCAGGTAGAAACAGCCCAGGGTAAATCTAAATCTGCATTAGGTCTCTCCTTCCTCTCCTCTCTGTAAATGAATAAACTCTCTTTAAAAAAAAAANTTTAAAAAAAAAAAAAAAAAAAAAAAAAAAAAAATCAGATTAATCTTAAGTTTGGCCACAAAAAATGAACTGCTGGTTTTTCCCAAGACAGTAAAATTAAAGGTTTCTTTTGTTCTTAGTGGTTCAACTTTCTAGCATCAAATTGTTTAAATCTCACTTCTGGTGACAGTAGATTCATTATCCAAAATCAGTGGTAGATGTCCTCAGGTTTCTGTCTCTTTCTACAGGCCACTGATCCTAAGCTTATTATTCCATGTGTGAAAATTCAGAAGACCAAGTTTTCATCTCACTTTGAAGGACTGAAGATGGTTAATTTGAAGTATTTTAATTGGCCATGCATGACCAGAGCTAGCTGATTAAAATGTATCTTCAGGGTTTTCTTGAACATTCATATTAAATTTTGGTACTATTTTATTCCTGTAATTCAAAATGCTTAACTGATTTGTCTAATATTAAGTTTAGATGCCCGGTAGTATGCAAACTAATTGGAAAGTACATTTTGAATGCTGGGAAAAATAATTCCTTTGCCTAGCTTATATGGCAACACATTAATAAAAAAGAGTGAGAGAGATGAAGTAGGAAAGAAATAGATGCTTTTTAAAAGAGGAGAAAGAGTTAGTTGAAACTGGGAATGAAAATTAAAAAGGTACTGGAGGCATACTGTTTCAGGGGAGAAAAAAAAGCTAAAGGTAGTGAAATGGGAGGTAGTATATGACCAGAGACTTTCTTCAGATAGCTTTCACTGACTCCCTATAAATTTCATTCTGATTTTTAGCAATAAGTAGTCAACATGTTCTGAGCTAATGTCCTTCCCTTGCCTTGTCAGTTAGTCAATAATTACTTGATTTTAAATGCCTTCCAAACTGGTACATGAAATGTAATGTAAATGAAAGTAAATTGAGATGTGATACCATTCACTTTCATTTTTCAGCTTTTGCTTTGCCTTGGTAAAAGGGAAAAAAAAATTAAAAGGGACAAAATCAAGGACAAGTGTGCTTGAAATGCACTGTTTTGAGGCTAAAGTATGAATGCTTTAAATTAAGATAAAACTATGTGTTGTACTGAAGAAATGCATTAAATCTTTAACCTTGTACAGCGCAGGGATGGATGCAACATATAGTACATTTTTCCAAGTCATATTGTCAGAAATATATGTTCCAGAGTATTAACATATTGGTAGCTGCTCATAAATATCACAATCTCAAGGTCACATCAAGAGGCACAAAATATAATTTGAAAGTTTCCTGTTGTTCTTTCTTAGTGGAGGATGCTCTATCCTCTCACTTTGGGACATATAAGTCCACAAAGTCAGTATTTTTCATTATGGTATTTCTGGAAGCTGAAAGACAAAACACACTTTAAGAATCAATGTAATTAGTAATAGGAACCGAGGAACCAAGGGATCCACAGGCAAACAAAAATAAAAGCAATTTCATAATCATTTCTCCTAGAAAAAGAGATGTGTAATTTATAATGGTGGAAGCTGATTGATGATAGACTTATCAGAGCAAGTGTTGATGATTGCTTGTGTTTTTTTAGACTTGTAACCCAAAATAGCTGATACGTGACAGTTGTGCTGAGCTAGTCTGGCTGAGTCTATGGCAGATGCTAGTCACAATATTCAGTAAGCTGAGAGTGAAGAGGTGTACTGGAGAGATGGTTGACTGTCAAGGATCATTTCTTCCAACTCAAGAATGGTCCAACCCACGGTGTAACAAGACAAAGAAAAGTGGCAGAAGGACTGTGTGGGTGAGCAAGGAGCTCCTGATTAAACTGAAACATAAAAAGGAAGCATGCAGGATACGCAAGCAGGGACATGCAGCCCTAGAGGAGTATAAAGATATTGTCTGATCATGGAGGGATGGGGTTAGGGAAGATGAAGTCCATCTGGACTTAAACGTGCTGAGGGATCTGAAGGTCAACAAGATGGGCTTCTACAGCTACAGCAGCAGCAAAACAAAGACTAGGGATAATGAGAGCCAGCTGCTGAAGGGGGAAGGGGACCAGCTGGAACATGACATGGAGAAGGCTGAAATAATCAACGTTTTCTTTAGTCTTTCATTAGTAAGAAAGGCCTTCAGGAACTGAGTATGTTTAAGATGTGGTGTTTTCCATGTACAGTCATATACTGTGTGAAGAGGAAGTTGCGTGTAACGTGCATTTGTCAAATGCCGTATTAATGGGGATATTTAATACACGCTCCAGAACCAGGCAGAGGAAATTCATGAAAAGTCAGATGATGTGAAACAGACTGGAGGAATACTAGAATACCTTTTAAAGGCAAATGTACTGGATACTCCAATCCAGAAGATCAAAATTTATGTATGTTACTAATATGTCTTTTCTTTCTCTTCCATCTTTCAGATTTTCACAGAAGCAGAGGAAGATGCAGAAAGATAGGGCTACCTTTCCCTGCCTCCCCCACAAAGACAATGTGGCAAGGTGTTGTGGCTTAACCCATGGTGGTAATTAAGTGCCAGGCATTCACCACATGTCTAGGAATCACACAATCTGTTGTGGTTAGGACTGTCATTGCCTGCCTTCCTTCAACCTGCAGCAGAGTACAGAGAACTTTAGAGGTCTGATTCACCTGCTGACACTGCCTATTTATCTCCTTTGTCTCCATAAGCTGCTTTTAAATTATAACTCTCATAAAATTGCCTAAAGTTACAAAGTATGTAACCACGTGTAGCTGCCCATAACTTGATTAAAAGCAATCCTACAGCCTGACAGTTTAATGCTTTAAATTTGTATATATTTTGGTGATATTCTTGCCCTCATCATAAGTACACAAATGTCACAACTTCTCCCTACTAGCAAGATTCCCTTTAGACAGCTGACCGAAAGAAAAGCTCACTGTCTGATAAATTAACATGTTAGGAAAATGCAAATCTTTCAGAGAAATGCTGGCATCCAGCTGGCTACGAAAATATTACCTGGAGCAGTGTAGAGAGGCTCTAGTAGATGAACCTGTGTGCTGGATTAATGATTTGTGAGTGTTAGTAGCTCCTCAAAGGCTGTTGCCTGAATGACAGCAACTTTTCTAAAATCACCTCAGTTAAATGACTCCTACCTGCAATGCTCCAGTCTGCAACAGCTCCCATCCTCCTTTCGGATTGATTTACAGTCCAAAATGATCAAGCTCCTTAAAAGCTTCCTTATAGGAATGTAAAGTGCATCTGAGCCCTCAGACTAGGTCAGTGGCCTCAATTGCCAAAGTGCAATGGAAAGTTAAGAGCAGATGTTGGGCCATTGTCAGCGTATGTAGCAACAAAATTGGATCTTTGACATTGAGAAGGAGAAACAAACCATTGGTGATGTCATTAAATGTACTAATATATCCATAAATACACATTCTACTTAACTGTTAGTCAGGAATTAGAAGACAAAATTGTAGAACTATTCTAGCATTAATATTGCCTTGTGCTGCCCATGCTATCATTGCTTCGATGTTATATCACTGTCCAGTTAACTGACTCCAGCTCACAGATGTGGTCACTACCTGACATAACTCTAAATGCTTTTTTCATAGCCATCAACTTGCACTCTTATGTAATAAATTGCTGGATTTTCTTGTGATCTTGAACCCCTTGCATTATCCATGTGCTTCTATGTCACCTGAAAAGCTTGTTAATAGGAAAAACAAGAAATAAACCTGTGTTTAACAAGTACCTTTTCTTTAACGTCAATAATACACATAAGCTTCAGTAAAACATTAACTGAATATAATTTCCTTTATTCTTCAAAACACAATTCAGTCTTAATTCATCTTAAATCATTCTCACATTCTGACACCATCAGATGCTGAGGTAGTTTACAGGAACCAACATGCCTACACTGAAAGTGATACATTTTTCTCTCATGTTTTTGTGTACCTCTCTCCATGGTAAATTAAGTTTCTTTGCATATTTCTTTGTATTTAACGGAGACATTTATGAAAATCATATAATGTGGATTGATTTCCAGAGCCTAAGTACTTTTTATTTCTGACACCTCTCTCAATATGTATCACACATTCTGCATGGTAGAAGGAATTATCTATCATAAATGGATATAATTAATATTAAATTTGTACCAAAAAAAAAAAAAAAGGAAAGTTCAAGGTTTTGAAAGTCATATGAAATAAGCAATAGGCATAAACATAGGGAATAAAAATATATATTGTTCACAGATTTCATGACAATTCAGGTTTCCATGGATTTACCTGAAGTTATTATGTGCTTTTTCTGATTTTTGCTTTATATTTTTATATAACTATAAAATACTAAACTGTGGAAAAGTCTACTGTGTTGTTTTGGTTGTCTTTTTTTTTTTTTTTTTTTAGAAAAGTGTACTCTTGCTGTAAAAATGATACAGTATTTTTCAAAAACATTGAACTTGCATTTTAAACAAAGGATATATAGTGGATTGCTTTATTACCTTCCTCTTACACAAAAAGAAAAATATTTTGCTTGCAGAAAGAGCAACTTGGATAAGCAATAAAAACCCCCTATTTGTCAGATACTCATGTTTATAAATCAAAATTTGTTTTTTCTCTACATTTTTTCTATTATTAATAATTTTTAGTTCTTAAATTAAAATAAATGTCAACAATTTAAATGGACAGGGCTATGGATCTTACAAATATTGTAAAGTTTCATAACAGTCCATTATTTTTATTAATCTAGATTGGCAAAAACCATTATTTATGATACCATAGTATTTAAAGCATCAACAAACATCATTGATCTGGCACAAGTTTATGACAGTAGAAAGAGAAAAAGATAGTTTTATCTCCTCAAGAGCTAGGGATGTAATAGAGAAAAAAAAAAACCTGAATATAAGAAGACTGAATTATTTTGTTTGGTTGTTGTTTTTTTTTTTCCTTCAGGATTAAGTACCACATTGATAGTAGAATCTTGATTACTTGTTTTTAGTATACTAGTTACTTGGAGTACTGTCCAAGTCCCATCCTATGTCTTCCTTTGGTGGGTTAGAGATCATGGAAACAGGCAGTACAGTGCTTCTGTGTGTAAAATACCAGTGTGAACAGAACTATTTTTTCATTTCTGGTGTAGTATGTTTTTAAAGAGAATTATGTTTCATCTACAATGCCATTTCTCAGAACTGCCAACTGTCTAAATGTATGACTGAGACTTTTTGTAATAGTTTTATCTTGTGATTCCCTGTTGCAGGGATTTATTGACTAACATAAATTCTGTTATGTAATTGCCCTGCTACTAAAACACAGTACATCAGTCTCTGCCTTTCTTGCTGGAGCAGTTCCATTTTAAATAAATAAATATTCACTGGGCCAGAACAAATGAGTGATTGCCTCTATACACCAGTGATTAAGACACTTGCTTGGGAAATATGAGTCAGATTGAAGCTGTGGCTCCAATTGTTAATTATACAAAGTAGAACAGCTCTGACTTATCCTTTAATTTTTAGGAGCTTACATGGATTGCATGTCACATACAGGTACTTGAATCCCAGTTCTAAATCAGGCTAATAAGAAATAACTTGACATTGTGTGGCTTGTACAATCAGTACAATTGGATGTATTGAGAGAGAAGGAGGAGTCAGTACTTTTCTACTACATTAACAAAAGCAATGTGTTCCAGCAATTTCCAAAACAGAAAGAAGCATACTGAAATTAAATCTTTCACTGAACTGCATTTGATCGCTCTTCATAGGAACAATGTATTTATTTTAAAAGTTGTAGTTAATGCTACATTGGAGAAATATATTTTAATTACAAGAATGTACTTTGAGTCCCTTATTCATTATTGTCTGAATATAAGTAAAGTGGATGTAAGCTTGTTACAAAAATTCTCTACCCATAGCCTGTAGAGAAAATTGTTTACCACCACTACAAAAATGGGCACAAAAGTAACAGGGTTTTTTTCGCCAATTTGTTTGTTTGGGGGAGGGGGTGGGGAGAGGGAACAATTAGCAGAGGTACGTGTGATGAAAATAGTCTTCCTTAAAGGTGACTTCAGGCATGTATAAAATAAACATATGCCTGAGAATGTTATGTAACTCAGAGTGTGGTCAATACAAGGAAAAAAGCGTATCTAGTGTTCAGTTTATACGATCCATTTTAGGCCTGCATATGCGGGTAAGATAAATCACCTGAAAGTGGCTATTTCTTTTCTTTTGTTATAAACCTGCTCTAGATGACCAGCTTAGGGCATGCCTGTGTTGTAAATTGTAGTTAGAATGAACCAAAATCCCTCTTCTCCTGGCAAAAATAACTGTACAGAAAAGTTTGTTTTTCCTTACTCCCATTTTGTTTCAGTAGTTTCAGAGTGTTGTTTTAACATGTCAAAGTGATTCCGCCAGTTGATATGCAAAGTTTTGTATTCAGTGCACCGAAGTATATCACAGTTACTGCTATTTAATTGCAGATACCTACATTATTTTGGGAAGCAGGATCCATGATAATGTTGTCGACTATTATATTTAGTTAATAAAATAGTCAAGGGTTATTAGGAAAGAATTAACATCTCAGAGTCTATGTATTTGAAGGTATGTTTCTCTTCATTAACATGACTTACCTACATTTTATTTTCAAAAAATTATTTATTAAAAATAATCAATTTTTTTAAGGTTACATTATCCTAAGGTTAATATTTCACATTCTAGCAAGAAAGGTCTTAACTAATCTGTAAGATGAAGATGTGTTTGGTAATAAAGAATTAAAAGACTTGAGCCACTGCACAGAAACATGTCTGCTTGTACAGACAGCTGCTTGTTGGATTCAAAGGCAATTTATCTGTAAACTATAACACTTTCTTTGAGCCTCAGAAATCACAGTATTCAGCCTGTCGTTCTCATTCTTTAGAAAACCAGTTTCTTAAGACATCTTGCATGCTTACTGCCCCTGATTTGAACAGTTCCTTAATAATCTACAGATTCTTAATTTCATTGTAGTTAATGAGATATACTGTGAGCCTGTTTTTATGGAAAACAAAATGTTTTTATATACCTTTTTGATTTCAATACAATAGTTACTGTTTGAAAAATAAACAGGACAGCCGCATAGCAGCAGCATAAAAACTTCCTGACATACACTTGAAAGAATGAGAGACAATTTTCAGTCAGTTCAAACAGTTGTCTATCTAGTGCTTCAACATGTCAAAGGAAAGTTAAACGGTTAAAAAGAAGCAATTAAAGTAGACATGGGAGTTTGATAAGAGCATCCTTGTGAGGGCAACACTTTCTAGACATCTTATATTGTACTTTCCCTAATGGTTTAAGGTGTTTAGAATAGACTAATCAAGCAAAGGCTGTTTAGCTCATAGTGCTATTATCATATGATTATTGCAGAGTAGAAATATTTCAAGAAACAAAAATTATCAATTTACCCACTGGTCCATGAAGAGGTAACAATTATTCTTCATTGTGTAAAATGCTTGTTGCTCTGCCACAAAACTTGGTATGACACATGCATACTTTAGAGGCACATAAAATACATTTGCCTGTAGCAATTTACAGTACTCAAACTCACATGAAATACTCCTATTCACTTGAAACTGGTTACTTAAGTAAATAGTATATGAATCAATGACAATTACAATACATATCTTACCCTGGAAACATCAAGAACTAGATATAAAAAAAATATTGTAATTAATTGACCATCTGTCAATATACCCTAGATGATTTTGTCCTTGTGTATCTAACATATGTCAATAAAGCCTATTTTATTTTAAAATATTTTGCCATTTTCAGCCATTTTATTGTCGCTTACTTTACAATACCAGTATTTCTTCCACTTAATTTTTTGTTTGTACTAGACTTTATTACCAATAAATGTACTGCCCATCACTCTCTTGTAATACTGGCAAGGACTTAAAAATCTAAATCACCAAAGAGATAAATTTAACTGACCATGTATTTCAAGTTATTTTGTGATTATTTTCTAAAATTATTATTTAAATATGAGTCTTTGTAAGACTAATTTTTAAATTTACTAAAAAAGTAAGATTACAAAAAAACCCTGTACCACTGATTCTTTAGTTTTAATGCCTTTTTTGTACCACGTGACTTATTCTATCAACCACCCTTTAATAAAAATGGCAGCTTCCACTCCAGTATGTTCAGAGCCTGCTTTATGGCTATACATTTTAAGTCCAGCTGATATGAATTAAGACCTGCATAATGAACCATGTCAAAGATAGGAATAATGTTACTTCTAGTCTGCCATATGGAGTAGATAGGAAATACAAACAAACCTGATCGGGAAACTGCATGCAAAGTAACCCTATTACCTGTATTTGTACAAATGTATAAATTATTTTATAAGGCTGATCACGTGCGGTGCAGTTGTATGTTAATGCAAGAGTCTCTGTAGGGTTACAAGAGTGGGCTGCAGGCGGCCTTGACCTTGATGGCTTACAGCTGTGTCCCTGGAAGGAGGGAAGGCCAGCACTGAATGCAGGTGTGCTGATTTTGGTAACAAGAAGCATGTGAGTGGCCCAAGAGATAGGTATAAAAGGCTGTGCTGCAGGATCACAAAGGGATACTGAGCCTGATGCTTGTGAATGTCTGCTCCTGCGTGCTGATGCTTACCACTGCCTGCCACCGCCTGCCACCCTCCTCTGCCACTGCTGTGACCCTGCCTCTGCCTGCCACCCTGCTCTATGCTGGACTTTTGGACTCTGATATCTGGTGCCCCGTGTTTGTATGTATCGCAGCAATAATTGGTTTGGAGCCTCTGTCAGTATAAGCCTCACGGACTGCAATCCACTTGGGGGAAGTGGAAAAGCCGGCCGGCGCGTAATCCCTGGGCGGGGCTGTGCCCAGGAGAGCCGTGAGTAGCCTACACATGTAAGTCCAGGATTGGACTGCTTTATGGGCAACTGTGCCTCTATGAGGGACAGACCAGCGGTTTGCTGAGTTATAGCCCGTGCGTGATTACTGCGAATGGTGCCGCGTATTTTACTGCAAACTATGTTGGCCCAGTGTACTCTGACATCTGGAACTGTGTTGGCCTTTTGTATGCTGACAAGTCTCCTTTTCCCAAGGATTTCAGGGAGCAATTTTCTGCATTTCACTGTGGTATATAAATGTTTCAGCTTGCTTGGAGCTAGTCTCAGTATCTTTGACATAGCAGCAGAACAGAGGTGCATCTGACCAGAGCAGAAGGAAGCTTAGACACCTGAGTTACCTCGTTGTTGCAACCTGAAGCACTTACGGTCTCAGAAAAAAAATGTGTAAGGGTAGAAGGGAAGCTGCAGGAGACCACCAAGAGTGCAAAAGCTATCAAATATCTGACATCTTCCTGTGAGCTAGCTCTCCATGCATGAGACTTGATAGGCTACACACAGTGAGAATTGCTTATAGGATGTTGAGGAACTGGAAGACGTATATTCCAGAGCCTTATTTCACATACATGTATGTGTCTATACATATTTCTTTGTTTGCATTTTTATTTGGGTATAAGTTTATGGATTCTATATCTATCAGAGCTAAAGCATTACTTGAACCAGATAACCTATCTGAATTTTCTAATTTTCCCAAGGTATTAGTGTCCTGGAATTTGAAAAGAGACTTCTATTAGGCAACATTTAAAATTAGTATTTTTCTAGTCCACTCAGATGCCTAATCAGTATGATTTTACTAAGTATGATTTTACTAAGTATGATTTTACTCAGAGACAAAAAAGAAAGAGTTGATAATTTATTTTAAAATATGCTTGCTTTTCTGTTTATAAAATGAAAGAAATAAATAGTTTAGACTGCCTCGTAATTAAATTCAAAACTAGTTCAGTCTGCTACTAGATATTCTTCTTATCACAGGAGAGATTGTCTTTCCAGTAGTTTAATATTTAACAGAAAGTCACTGGAGCCAAGGGACTTCCTAGTTAATATGGTTGCCATCAGAATTAGAGAGGAATCAGCATTTTAGCCGAGGAGCCAGTTATACGTTGCATTTAGCCAGTAACTTTTAACAGCTGATAGACAGAAAACACTTGTTGCTGCACCAGGCTAATCCTCTAACTCAGAGTTTAAGAGAGTGTTATCCTGAATTATACTGACACAAAGACTTCTAAAAGTCATGTCATTCTCCCTGAAGGGTCAAGACAACAAATATATTTTTTCTCTGAAAAATTATGAAGTTAGACATATTTTGGAAACTTGGCTAGGAAAATATGAACTTAATTGATATTAAAAACACACCAGTGACAAAAATTAAAGTAAAATACTTTCTCGGATCTCCATTTCTTTAATAGGTTGGGGGGGAAGTCCTGTGTTTATTTGGGTGGGTGCGTGAGCATTGGGGTTGTCTTTGTTTGCTTGTCTTTATCCATTTGCAAAATTAAAGAGGAAGCTTAAAATAAAAGGTTATGTTCTTTACTGGTGGTGCTTACTTTTGTGTGGTGGTGATAGATATAAAATAATTAAAACATAGGAAACTTGCTGTATCTCAGCACCCCTCCTCCAGCCTGCACTAATCCTTGCTCCATGAAACCATTGTAAAGATTGTAAATGTCTACATTTTTTAAGGCAGTAAAAAACAAGGCAAAGAAAGCCCCTCCCAGACAAAAAATTCTTGACATGTTTTTCAGCGTGGAACAGTCTCTTCTCTTCTCCAACAGAACAGAGGTGCTTGTTTGAGGCCTGAAACTGACAATATTGTCTGCATGGGTGACAGGTATCTGGTCTCATCAATTCAGTACTAGAAACAGGTGCATTACACCCCAGGATTTCTAATGTGCTACAGGGCTCTGTAATCCATAAGAGCTGGAGAAACAGCAACTTGTATCTGTCATATGGCTGGGACTACCTGTCTCTCAAGCCAGAATCTACCTTTCTAAATGTCAGCCGTACAGCTCTTTCTCTGAGGCTCTCCAAAATGGTACCACCACCTGGCCCTCTTGCTAAACATTGCTTAGAAAAAGGCTATAAACTGCTGCTTTACCAACTGGTCCAATTTCAGTCATATCTAGGTAACATCTCCCTGGTGAATATGTGTGCAGAAAAGCATTGCAGCAGTCACTGCTGAGAGTTGAAAAAAGACTTGTTTTGTAGATGTTAATTGTTTCCAGGTAAAAAAAAAAAAATATATATATATTTACAGAAGAAAAAAAAGGGCAGTGTCTGCAGAATAAAAAGATCTCACTTTTTGCTCAAAAAGTCCATGGTTTGCAGACACTGAAGTGTACTGAGGGCAGACTGAGGAAGAAACTGATGCTAGCTCTTTCTTATCTTTACTAGTCATCTGATGTCTGTCACTGTCAGAGCCAAGACAGTGAATTACATTGTCTTTTTGTCCTCTTTTGTAGGGACATTTGTTTTTCCAGTCTTGAGGAGGAAGAAGCAGAGCTGCTCAAGTCCCTTCCAGACAATGTATTGCATTTGCGAATCCAACACCAACCTGACAAGTTAAGATTAAGGTCACACCTTTAAGGTTAGAATGCTTGCCTTAAGATCTTTCTAAGAATTGAAGAGACGATTAAAAGGAAAAAAAAAAAAAAAAAGAAGTAATAATCACTTCTGTAAGTAAGTAACACTTAAAACAGTTTTAAAGAAATTTATCCCTGGACTATTGATGGTTAAATTTAAGGGTCAAAAAAAACAAGTGAGTTAGGTATGTCAGCATCCATAGTACTAGTGTGCAGACCTATGGAATGATTTCATTCACATACATGTGGGGTGTCCTAGGTTATGCCACATGGCTTTCAGGTGCTGCTTCTGGAGAATGGGTCTTGTCTCTGCTGTGCTTCATATATCCTAGATCTATGTGGATATCTTAGTCTACTGACACTTGAAGTGATGCTGCGCACCAAATTCTAGGCAGATGCTTTAATATCCCAATCAAAAAGTGAATAAAATTTGGAGAATCATGCAGGCAGCCATGACAACTTTCTTACTGATTTGAATGTATCTCAAGAGTCTATTAGCTACATATAGGTCTTAATTGACCTACTGACACTCTGATTTATATATACTTTGAGAATTAAAATGACTGTTTTACCTGATGACTCCTGAATCTACAATACAAAGCTGAAAACCTATGGTGGTTTTGGTCATATTAGTTCTTTAAACATGGAAAACTAGTGGTATTTCCAACTTGCTAAGTTATTTAAGACACACCTACCAGAGAGGTGTGTAGGACAAAGATCCTTTTGGAAACATGCATCTTTCTGCAATAGCAGCTGAAGCAAAAGAAGGATACCAAAAATATACTAAACCAGCACTAGATCATTAAAACAATCTGATCGTTTAGAAAGAAAATTTGAAGTGAGATGCCATTTTCTAAATATCAACATTGTTTCTGCTACGTACATGTTAAAGAAAGCCAACTGACCTCGAGCTGCCAGGCCAGAAAGGTTCTTACATAGACTGTGTCTTTCAGATATGCTGAGGCATTCAGACAGCCCTAGTCACCTGCATTTAAACATCTGAAGTCCTCTGCTACTAATGTAGCACAAAGGATTATCATATTTTAGAATTCATATCAATATAAAACTGAAAAAGCATAAAAGGAAAAGATGTAAGTATTGAATAGAATATGAAAGCCTGAAAAGTGCATTGCAAGCTAGCAAATTCCACCTTAACTTTTGAATGTGAAAACCTCTGAGACAGTTATAAGTAAATTAACATTTAAATAGATGCAGCAAGTAAGTGTACTACTGTCAAACTATTTAAAATCCTTACAGCACATAGATCAAATAACGTTGCTTGGCGATTTTTCCAATGCAAGAGGCTAGAAAATAGAAACAAAAGATGTGTGACTATAAAAGATGCCTGACAATATTCGGACACTTGAAGGAAGGATATAAAATAAGGGAGGAATGAAAAATCCTAAGGAGATAGTTCCAATGTGATTTTGTGTGCAGTTTTGACTATTTATTTAAAAGAAAAAAACCAAAAAAACCCAAAAACCACAAATATACCTTGGAAAGATATAATGGAAAGATGTTATAATGGCTAAAGATCAAGACAAGTCTTACAGAATAAGCTTGTGAGTAGCTTTGTTTTCTTCTCTCTTAGATAATCAGGAGAAAAAAGGCAACAGAGAAAATTGAACATTGCAGTGCAAAAAACAGCATAAACTCATTGGCAAATGGCTACAGATTGTCAGAGAAGAAATTTCATCTGGAAATTAGTTTCATTTTGCCAATGAGGCTGAAGTTCCAAAAAAATCTGTAGCAGGATGAATGGTAGAAATAAGTTCCATTGCGACAATATCCCAAAATTCTGAGTGCCAAAGAATGATATTCTTTGGCCCAATAATGGGATAGACTACTGCCTGGAGATCACAACTGATGGCTAACATGTTCATTTTAACTCCAATCTACTCTTTATAACATGATTCTGTGCAAAATCTCAGCTGATTAGTAAGGAAATGCAAAGACAAATTTTGAAGAAAATTTTATCTGTAAATTGTTGGGCAGTGTCTACAAAAAGGCATTTAAGGCAAAATTAAAGTGGAATTTAGGAACTGTTCTCAACTTTTCAATTTCCTAAAGACCTGCTCCCATTTTCCCTTATCTCCGTGATGGGAGAAATTTATTAAAGACTGGTCTATCAGTTTGAAAACTAATAGTTTCTTTTAAATAAAAAAAAAAAAACCAGAAACTCTTTTCTTCAGGAGAGGAGTACACATTTTGTTGTCTGTTATGGGAATCTGGGTGTTCAAACAGCTGTTCTATCACTAGGGTTTCCCATCCCTGTACAGGGACAGAACCCAAAAAGGACAAGGGAAAGACTTGCCCCTCACTACTACCAGCTGTCTGTGAGCGAAAGAACACTGCTTCTCTAAGAAATGATACAAATGGGTGTCTTCCGGCTTTTCAAATGAGGATTGAGAAAAAGCCAGGCTAACAGAACAAAAAACAAGAGCTGCAGAGCATAGTGAGGTCCTTATTCTACTTCTCATTAAAAAAAACAAAACAAACCAACAAACAAACAAACAAACAAAAAAACCCAAAAACAAACCAAAAAAAACCCCCAAAAACAAACAAAAAAAACCAAACTTGTAGATTTCACTGGTTTCCATTTCAAGTCCCAGATCGTTATCAGGCATTGCTATATAATTCTTCTCTATATGGGACCTTGGCTTTCTAAAGTATTCAGGGAAGGGAGAGAAAAACAACCAGTTAAACAATCAATTTCTCTTTCTTAAACCAACATGAAGTAATTTCCTACAAATTAATTTGATTCATGTTGTTTGTATAAGCACAAATTTCACAGGAGCTGTAGTTTCAGTTAAACTGAAAGGATGGATCTTTCTTCAAAAAATAAAGCGAAATAGTTCAAATTTCTTTCTGCCGTCTAATGCTGAAGCCAGATTTACAGATTTACAGTTTAGTTCCTATAGGTAGAATACCAACACCTCAGGTGGTCAAAAGACATAATTTGTCTGGTTTTTATTGTTGATTTTTATAACATAAATAGATTACTAAAACTTATAATATGTGTTCATTAAACTGTTACTTTCAGAGTATTGTAAAATCCATAGATCTTGTAGCAGGATTTGAAAATTGCTGCCCATATATTAATTTTTATAAATTCACTCTCTAAAGCAACACACAGACCAGAGTTTTTGGCCATATCTATAATATGCTGACATTTAAGGATGACAAATTTTGTCTTTTCCCTTTTGTTTAAATAAAGCAGGGGAGACTAAATCAGAAAGAACACACTGGGGAAAAAAAAAAAAAAGAGTGGTATAAAATAACAACAACTAACTACTGTTGTATCCAGTGAATCAATTCCCACTGAATTCAAGGACACTTAAGCACACAGTTTGATCATTTCAGAATGTCTGCCCATTTATATGTTGTTATCATGCGCAAACCTAAAGGTGCTTTTTCAGAGAATTCTAGTATCATCTTTTTTAGCAACATTTGCTGACTTTAAATGATCCTACTTATAACCCCAAAGAAAAATACTTCTATAAATGATGCTGCAGGAAAGAGATCCCGATATACATTTCAGCATGTGTTTTTAAATCCTCTGACTGAAACTCACAATCCTTTTACCAGCTTAGAACACTGATAGTAATTCTATTACCACTGCAATAGCCATCCCTCTCTAATTCTCTAGACACAATTACTGTGCACCATGCAAGATGAATACAAATTAACAGAAGAAAAAACACCGTAGAAAAGAGAAAATCCGTGTGAGCTGAAATGTTCCTGCAGGGGATGCTCTTGCACTCTCAAGTTTAGCTGAATGAGCTTCCAGAAACAGTTAAAAATGAACTGAAGTGGGAGGGGGGGTGTCATAATAAAGAAAGAATTAAAAAAAATAAAACCAAAACATCAAGCAATGTTCTGTATATGATTTTTCTTCTGCCCTTGGTAATTCACACAGATACAATTAAAATTTTAATTAACATTGTTATCTAGGGTAGGGTTTTTTTCATTGTATGTAGCTATTCACAAATTTAAAGAAAGCGTTCACTGCTTATATTGAGAGAAAAAAATCCATTCTGTTTCACTTTTTGGTCAGTAAATGTTTCTGTTTAAATTTATGCTGAATTATAAAGGAATAAATTTAAAGTGCTTTTTTTCTTTAATAAAATTCCTGATTTCTGCTGCCTTTGCAAAAAGTACATACACCATAAACAACCTTTAGCAGTAGGCATAGAAGAAAATAAGGTGAAAACAAAAATAACAGCCTGGTTTAGCTTCGATATTTTTAACATAAAACTAGAAAACCTGAAGACTACAGCTGCAGTTTACCACCACCTCTGCTGGAAGCATATGGCATGATGACAGCATATTTTATTTTCCACACAAGACAATTTAAGGTGAACAATGCTATCTAATATTTCAGTTTGCAGAAACACACTGCTATGAAGGAGTTGGGTAAAATAATTGTTGATTTTTGATTCTTCTTATTTTACCTTACTCCTCATATAGCCTTCTTAATGGAAGACTACCTTCCAATTTTCTTAGCTTTTGTAATGTATATAAATCCTTACATCCCACCACGTTTTATAAGTCTAAGAACATCTGCCCAGCTCAGTGCAATGCAGATCTGTATTTTCATAGAGAAGAACTTCCTCTACTGCCATGGAGAATTAATTGACTTATGGTTCTCAGTAATAGCTATATCATTAAAAGTCTTTATTTCTTAAAAATAAACTCAAGACAGGAATTATTCTGCTCAACTTAGGTGCTAAATTGGACTTTTGTTTTCATCTCTACTGAGGCAAGTTCTCAGGCTAGGAGAAAAAAATGTTGTTGGAGGTTCTGAAAGACAGTTACCCTATTTATTCCATCTCAACCAATGAATAAGGCATTTTATTCATATGGATTGTTTTTCTAAGTGTTTTATTTTACATCTGGATTTTATACTAATATCAAATAGACTGTATCCTGCCCTAACTACCCTAACAAAGAAGGAGGCAATACATTTTCTCTCATTGTAAGAGCACAAAATCTGTCTAGAGGTCTGCCACCATTATGCTACAAACCTACATCCCTTCATCACCCTCTCAGCTTGCACTCAGTTTGATTTTTTATTTATTATTTCTCTTACATTTGCAAAATAAATAAGTAGTGATCCTCTGAGAGGACATGTTAAAGTTATCTGCTTCTCAAAGCCTTTCGGACAGCTGGTAGATAACAGATTTCTGAGGAAGGAAGGAAGGAAGGAAGGAAGGAAGGAAGGAAGGAAGGAAGGAGGGAAGGAGGGAAGGAGGGAAGGAGGGAAGGAGGGAAGGAGGGAAGGAGGGAAGGAGGGAAG
>VWZT01002089.1:95820-111280 GCA_013397055.1 Pachycephala philippinensis
TTTCTTTCTTTCTTTCTTTCTTTCTTTCTTTCTTTCTTTCTTTCTTTCTTTCTTTCTTTCTTTCTTTCTTTCTTTCTTTCTTTCTTTCTTTCTTTCTTTCTTTCTTTCTCTTTTTTGTTTGCTTTTGCCAAGTGCCAAGCTTTATATCCTTCTATTCTTTTTACCAAATGTTCTTATTAAAGAAAAAAGAAAAAAAGGAACAGAAAGAGCAAAATAAATCAGTATAGCAAAGTTTGGCCTTTGGGCCAGATCCAGTAAAGAATGGTGGTTCCTAAATGTTTTCTGAAATGGAATCAAGGTTCACAACTTGCAGTTGTAAGACAGAGGGTGATTTAGAACCTTTGGAGTAATAAATAAAAACCACTGAAATGGTGCAACAGCAGTACTTCCAGTTATTTAACCACAAAATTTCAAACTCCATTTCCTTTTATAACTTAGTTGCTCTTGCCAGGTTTGGATATTCTGTCCAGCACAAAGCCAGAGAATAAAATATTTCCGCTGCCTGAAATTATTATAGGGCTTTTTTGGGTGTTGTTCATTTTTAGTTGGGGGTGGTGAGTTTTTGTTTGTTTGAGGGTTGTTTTTTTGTTGGGTTTTTTCGGGTTTTTTTCCTATATTTCTTCTTTATTTAGTTGTTTGTTTTGTTGGTTTTCTTTGGGTTTTTTTTTTGTTTGTTTTTTCTAAATGGTCCAGGGCTGAATCTTCTTTTTATAATTTGAAATCTGGTCACTAGGGGACTCCTCCAGCAGGTAGCAGAAATGTCTTAGTGTTCCTCAATACAGGGAGAAGAATGAACTTTGTGTTCCCCTTTCTCCAAAAGTTTTCTTTCTGCAAACCACCATTCAAAAGGCAGTAGCAGCATCTCCAGCTTCGGCTGGCTTAGATTTCAAGGAACGCAAAACCAAATACAACAACAAAAAAGATCTGGATAAAGTCATTCCAGGTCCTGTTCTACTTTAACAAAGAGGTACATTGTGATAGCTCTGAAGAGGTAAGTGCAGAGAGTGAATATACAGAATAGAAAGATTCTCAGGCACAATCCTCTTTGGAATTTTCTCTTGGCTGTTTTTCTGACCTAGTGTTCAACATTGTGACTGTTGTGAGTCTCTGTGTTGCTGACTAAATATTTCCAAGAAGGAGACTGAAGCATCCAAGGCCCAAATGTACACTGAAGAACAAGTCACCCACATGCCTACAC
Source organism: Pachycephala philippinensis (assembly GCA_013397055.1). Lineage (NCBI taxonomy): Eukaryota > Metazoa > Chordata > Aves > Passeriformes > Pachycephala > Pachycephala philippinensis. The sequence continues at coordinate 97,019 of VWZT01002089.1, forward strand.
CTTTCTTATCACGTCACTCCCCAACCTTCTGGCTTCTTGCACTCAGCTCTGCTGTTCTGGCTTGTGCTATTCCTTTCAACTTTTTATGCAGTCCTAAGCTGGCTCACAGAAAATGGTCAGAGAGGAAAATGAAGAAATTACTGTTCTTAGTACCACATTATTTTCCAGATAGCTTTCTCTGAAACTACACTTAAGCAGGCACAAGGATAAACAGAAAGTCTGTACAACTTGATTCTGTTTAGACTCACAGCACTGGTAAAAAGCCTTTCGAGAATCTAAAAATCTAAACAATTTTTGAGTACTGTGCCTGATGTGTCCATGAAACTTTTATGCATAACAGAAGTTTTTCCTCCTTCTTATGAATTAAATACCAAGCTTCATGGCTTCATGATGAATTGGTCCTATTTGCCACCTGCTTTTCCAAATTTTCACCTTGTAGGATAAACTTTTTCTAATAACTTCTTTTTTTTTTTTTCTTTTTTTCATCAGAACAGTAGATGACAGATTTTTATATTAAGCTGATTTATTCAGTCGGGTGAGGGAAAAGGAAATTATATTCTTTTAACATTATAAAATTCTTTCCCTCCTTTTTCCTTCAAACAACCCTCTGGGTAAAATGGTCTGGGGTCACAAAATGAAATTTGGTCTAAGAATAATTCTCACTGATATATAGCCTTTTATTTGTTGCCTACAAAATTAGTTTATCATACTTTGGAAATGGTATCCTGAGTACTTTAAACAGAAGGATTCATATTTCCTCACAGTATCTGTTGGGTTTTGTGGTTTCCTTTTTGTTATTATTTTTACTGTAAACACCACAGAATGAAATATCTTCTTCTTCATTATACCCTTTTTACAGAGAATAATGTTTCTGTGAGCATATTATATCATAAAGTTAATAAAAGTAGGCCCTTTAGGTGTGAAAATTCCTTCCAAAAGTAATTTATTTTGAAAAATTAGGTTTTCTAGAGCTTGGGGTTTTTTTCTTCTAAATGCTGCTGAATAGCAATTTCTAGTGTTAGTGGTGTTTTAAACAAAAGTACAGGAATACCCACCTTAATTTGCATTAATTGGGTTTTGATGGTAAACTGTTTTCAGTCTACATATATTCTTGCCAGCAAAGGTGGCACATTTGAGTCACCTTTAGATATCTATATTGAATGTGTTTACCTCAGAGCTAATTTGTAACTTCGTTTTTTAGCCAAGGAAGTAAAATCACACTTTAAAATTAGTTAATTTTATCTCATGGCAGATGTCTAAATCTGAACCTCTGAATTCTATAGGGTAACATTTCTCTCTAGTAAGTTAAAAGGGAGATCAAAAGTAGATGTTCATGAGACACATGATAACTTAAGTCGAATTATAGCAACAAATCTCTAACATTTGTATTAACAAGGACCTGTATTCTATTCCCCAAGATCAGATAGTTTAAAGTCAGATAATTTGAAGTGAGATCCCTTGAAGCAATTTAAAAGCCAGCTTCAGAGATTTGCATAAGTTCAAGCTGTACCATTAAAGGTATTCTAGGGTAAACTACGCACATGTGAAATGGGACCAAAATTTGGAGATTGTTCAAACTAGCTGTTGTGAGTCTATTGATTTAATTAATTTACATATAATTTGACAATAAGTTATCTTCAGGAAAATGATTGTATTTTTAGACAAGTCTTGACTAGCTCTCCTATAGGTTATAGAAAACTATGAGTGTGCAATAATCTACTGAAAAATGTTTGGTAGCCAGCTGCAGGAATATTTGCACAGGTCACAAAATCGATTTTATATTCTGGAGAATTTAAAAATAGTGCCTTAGGCACCAGTGCCAGTGTGGTCCACAGTGGAGCAACACAAGATTATTTTTAGTCATGTCCTCTTAGTCTTTTAGGCAATATTTCGTGGTGTGTGAATAAGAAGGAGTTTTAGATGAGACGGAGTTTTAAATACGAGCTCAGCTGGGTTAGAGCATTGGTCAGCTAAAGTGAGATAACATAGAGGACAATGACTGGCTGGTGGAGTAGGAAGTAGTAGGGGGCAATGTGCAAGGGAAATATTGCATGGAGCAGGCTATGGGCAAAGACAAGAGAGACTCCCCTGAAAGCCTGTTCTCTCATTTCTCACGCCCTTTTTAACAAAATCTCTACACATTTAATGTCATATTTCAAATACCAACACAGAATTCAAGTTTTCTACATGATTGCGGTCATGGGGTAGCAAGGGATCAGGGGTGTCTTTGCATGCATGCCTATCACATTTAGCCATCATTTCTTTAGGTGGTCTAAAAACTTCTTTGAGACAATAAAGTGACTTGAGATATGTGGTTTACTGAAGTACTAGCTGTCTCCACAGAAAAGTGTTTGACTTAGTGTTATGAGTTCTCAAGGTGGGACTTTCAGTCAGCCCTGAAGATTCCCTCCAGGCAGTCCCTGCTGTGAATAGGCTCATTAATAGATGTTCTTGGAATGCTGGGGGAAGAATCTGGCTATCCCAGGGACTTCTGAATTGAGAATTGAGTAAAATGTGCACAGATTAAATATATGTAAATAGTCAGGAATGGACACATAGGACAGTCTGTGGCAGTATTTAACATATATTAATTAGGGTGTGAAGTATTTGGGATGTGGTTTGCAAGTAGTTAAAGACAGTCAGCATAAATAGATCATGCATAAACTGGGGTGATCACAGTTATATGGGCCAACTGGTTAAAAGAACTCACCAGAGCAGCAGTTCAGCAAGTCTCGTCGCTTAGTCAGTGATTCTTTTGTGTCAACACATAATGGAGACTGCTGCCATCACCAACCAGACAGTGAATAACAGCCCTGTTTCAGAGATTTGAATCACCACAAATGCTACCCTTCGTAAAAGATGCAATGCATCGGTGTTATAACAAACACCCAATCCATGTGTTGCTGTGCAACACCACCTCATTCTTGTACAACTACACAGGTTCAAAAGCATTGGCCCCACCCTGCAGCGAGTGAGCAGCAGGCATAGCTTCACAGATGGTAAATGATTCTAGGATATCCATGGCAGAATTTGCCTCACAAAACTGTTTTTTTCCTGGCATGCAACCCCTGACCCCAAATTTGCTTACGGCATTGTATCCCTTACTGATGTCAACAGCTTCCTCCAAGCCCTTGTCCCCATTACACTATCATGCCTTTACCACAAACCCAGCATGTACTGTATACTTTGAGTATAATGATGCCAAATTAATGTATCAAAGCTTCTCATAAATGATTTTACATCCTTCAGTTGTCTCCCCAAATTCACTTTTCAACTAATACTGCACCCTGATTACATTGCACAGTTTGACCCTAGATTATGAAGACAAAACCAAAGTGTACTTTAGCCCATAGAATACACATTAGACGCTTTCCTAAAATTCCCATTACAAAATACAAATAGAGACGTGCTGTTTAGTTAGCTTTTACTGTTTGAGAACCACAGAACCTGAATGAAAATTCACCGGCAGGAACTGCATTTGGTCTTGTTTGTCTGTGGCAACCCTTCACGTTGTTATTATGGAGAAGGCACCTAATCTGCTTAGCCTGATCCAGACTGTAAATTTGCTGCTTGATTGAATTCTGGGTTTAGTGTTGATGGTGCTCTGGGATCACGAACATCATAAAGTAGCTGCCAAGAACTGATGGGCTACACGGAGATATGAGAACAGTGAATGTCAGGACAAGCAAAGATATGTAAATTAGTGACATGATACCCCAAGAAACAGAGAGGGGAAATAAGCTTTCATGAAAGAATGATTCAAATCAAGAGCACTTAAGGTTTGGAAGTGGTTAATCTGCTGACCCATTCTTCTGATGTTTTATTTAAATTCAGGCAATTCATGGTATGTGTCTGGTTACAGGAAAGGAATTTTGAGCCCAGAGAGACAAATAACTGTTTCACATAATGAAATTTTCAATTGCAGCTGGTCTCTGAGGTGAATCAAAGATAAATTAGAAAAGCTGATACTTCCCTTCTTCCCACTCCAATATGTGTGAAGATCCTGTTTTGAAAAATAGTAATATACAAAATACTTCAATCCTACTGGCAAAAAATAAATTCAAAAGTGGTGATTACTTCCAGTGGTTTATTTTTATTTTCTATTTTTCTCATTTTTTCTGTTGAACTTCTCCTACCTTTAGTTTTATTAAATTAACTTACACTTTTAGATAAATTATTAAATTATTTAAATTTAGGCTGGTCTTAGTCATGGAAGAAACACTTTTCCACACTTTATTTCATTAATCTAACTAGTCAATAGGTTATGTTTTAATCACCAGCTTTCTAACATACATATTGTACTAATGAATGCATCTATTCCGCTATAGGGAAGACAATGAAACACAAGAAATTATGAGTTTGAGTCCCTGAAATCAGCAGATTATTGTTTTTTAATCTCAAGGATTAAACGATCCCATTTTTTAACCAGTTTTAGTGTATTTGACTAACCCTATTTCACCTGGTTGTTTTGTCTTCCTTGATCCTTTTCTGTGACAGCAAGTTTCTATACCAAGTTGACTATGTTAACCATAGGGTGTGGATTTTTAACCCAAGGATTGATATTTTGTGCACATATCCATGAGTACATTAACAAAGTATTTAGAAGACTGTATTGCTTTTGGCATAGTTACCTTGAAGTGTTTTGATAAATTAGTCTCATTTCTGCACCTTTTGAGTAATGTCAAAGGTTTAAGGTTTTGAGCTTATGACTCAGTTATTTTGCATCCCATTGAAGAAATGCTGTCTTGGGTGAGGACCCCAGAAAACATATAAAACACAATATGTTAGAAAAATGCACAAGTACATCATTGATAATGGTATTTTTTGTTTTTCTTTACCAGGAACTACAATATTTATTTCTCAGATCTACTGTTTGCAGATTTAACGAGGATGACACTGGATGTTATCAATGACAAGTACGTTAAGGTTTTAATTTCCTACTGTTTTATTTTTGTCTTCCTTCTTCTTCTGAGAATTATGTTTTTGGGGTTTTTTTTTTAAAATGAGGAAAGCATAACAGCATCCTTTTTTCTATTCATGAATCAATTTAATTGATGCTCCAGAACTTGTCTGCTATTATGCATGCAGAGGGAGTCAATTACTTAAATTATATTAGCTACCAGAGAAAGAAGCTATTTTTGTTTTGAATTTTTCATAGATGAAATAATTATTCTTGTACATACACATAAATCAAGTTTTTAAGCTAGGTCTGCAGTTGTTCTTTTCAGGACTTTTTTCTTCTTTGATATTGCTTAATTTAACTAACTTTCTACAGTGGCACCTAGAGAGCTTGTAATATAGCAATACAGTCCTTTTCTCAGAATCTCTTTTCATAGGCAGATTAAAACCAGAAGAAGACAACTTCCTTTTCCCTGCATGAACTTTCCCTTTTTCTTAGTCCTTTTATTGAATTTCCATTCCTCAGTCTGTACATGGAAAACATACAACCTGCGGAAGGAATGCTTCCTAGAACTTTATCCATATTTGTCTGCAGTCAAATTTGTTTTATCATATTTTGTTTAATAGAACTGCACTCTGTGGTCATACGTGTCCTTACAAAGGCCTTTGAAGCCCTTTTTAAAGCAGCTTGAATCTATTTTTATGAGTGGGGGCTAAGACCATTTTCTTTTCACAAGGTCAGGTGTCAGAGACTGTTTGTATGCATTTTATGAAGTAATTGATGTTATATCATATCTATGCTCCTATGGTTGTATCTCATCACAGTGGTTGCAGGTGTTGCATGTGCAGAGGCAGAACGTGAACGGCCTGTGGGAACAGGAGAACACGGCACTGTCCAGAAAATGGTGCTAAAGAGGGCATAGGGTAAAGAGTGTCTTCACTTTGAAGGTTTATCCATGATGACTTATGATAGCCTGAAAAGAAAAATAAAAAATTACAAAAGATCAGTAACTATGATTACCTTAAAACCATAGAGATGGTGATGGTTCTAGTGACGCAGCTTGCTTATTGGACCTGTTTTTGCCTCAATGTACAGATTTACATTGAAGCTTGTTGAAAGAAGTATAACACAATTTATCATTTCTAATTTTTTTAAGTTAAAATCTTTTAAAAATAGATGTTAGATAATTCCAAAATAGCTAGATGAAGGGTTTCTCTATTATTTTATAGTAACATATAACCCTAACACTTATTTATTGCCCTATCAATATTGCATCATACAGCATGTGGAGGTGTGTGGACATAATGTTAGTGTAATTTTTAATGGGCTTTCAGGTTATCCTTATGGAATCTAGTTCACCTGCCTAATGAGGCTGATCACTTTACTCAGCAGAAATGGATAGGATAGGTGGGCTATTTACCTTTCTGTTTTCTTCCTTTTCTTTTTCCCCAATTAAAAAAGTGCTAACTGATACTTTATATGTATTCATTAGATTTTGATTTGTAGGTCGGTTATGCACTTACATTACTCAACACATATTTTTTAAAATTGAGATGCAATTCTTTTCTACACTTACTCTTTGGCATATCTTATAAATTGCATCCTGTTTTTCAACCTTTTTCCTTCATTAGGAGTCCTCTAAATTCTTATTCCTACAACACCTTGTCAATCTTTTCCAGTTTTGTACATCTGAAAAATTAATAAATAAGCTATTACCTGCATTATCAGGTAAACCTTGATATTCTCAGGCTGCAGATACAGGTTCCCAGTTTAGACATTCTTTCTTTGTGCCAGGGAAACAGTGGTGCTATTATCTTTTTGGAAACATTTTTAAATGTTACAACCGCTTTCCACCAGATGATGTTTTCTGAACTTCATTAAGAGAATGTCATATGAGACAGTATCAAAAAATGCACCAGAGTCAAGACATGACATCTTTTTTGTCTCTTGCCACAAGGCTGTTCCTGTGTCATGGGAGGATATTAGATTGCTTTGACACAGTTTGTTGTTGACAAATTCATGATGGCTGGAGGTGTTATATACCCTTGTGTAGGGCATTACCATAAAAAAAGAAGAAATGGTAAGTACAAAGGAAAAAAAGGTTATCTGAGTTATGTATGGGATATTTATTTTCTTCTTACAAGTTTAAAAGATTGATTTTCAATCTTTTCAGTCTCTCTGAACCCTGTGATTTTCTTTGTCCATTTGGCATACATATTTCCAGTTTAAAAACAGTTACTTGGAACAGCATCTTGACTGCTGGATAAGTGGAAATATACAGCCTTAAAATGAACACCAACTATTTCTCATTGGTCAGTTACATCTGATGCTACAGGGACACCAGTGCTTAAATAACTGGAAAATTGACACTGTAGGGTAGAGATTCCACCACCATGGAAAATGAAACTTCAGATTTTGGTGAGTTTGCTGAATGGTGTGCAGAATGCTGTGCAGAGATGTGATTCAAAGTATTCTTTACAAGAACATTTTCACCTGGAAAGCTTGGATATTCATGAATATCTCAGATACTCCAACAGAAAAATCACATTTAACTTAAGCTGCTTAAGCTGATATAGGGCTTACTCCTTCACTTAACACAGTGCAAACCCTTTACAGGGGCATGATATACAATGCAAACAAAAAGTATAAGAAAACAGGAAGGGGGAAATTAGTCTTAGACATTTGAAATGCTTCAAACAATATAATTAATCTTTTATTATAAAGATATAAATAAATATGGAAATTAATATGAAGAACAAATAATACATACATACATAAGAATGTATGATGAAGATAAACTACATTTATTGGAACATAAAACATGATTTTAAAGTGCAGGTGTCCGTTGAGTATGAAATTATTATTATTAAAAATATGCACGTTATAACTCCTTAGAATAAAAGATCTCACTAGGATTTATATCTATTCTATATGAATTATAATTTTTATGTCATATTGAAATTTGGGGAACCATGACTGGAATGTGAAAAAAAAAAACCAGTAGAGTATGCTTTCAAGTTTTTGACCTCAGGCTACTCCTCAGATAGTAATGCTACATTTATCAGACACAATTCAGATTAAAGCTATCATTCTGTGACCTTTAAAATTTATAGAAGACTACAATACAGAAAATAAATTAACCTACTTTTCATGCAGAGGAGGTATTACAACTAAGAGTAAGACACAACTCTTTCCTGAAAAATGCTTGGCTTGCAGTAATACATGAATTGTGTCAGCGTCCTTTCCCTGTAAGCAGCATCACCTGCTTACTTAGGCAATTGTTTTGTTTGTCCTCAGACCTGCTCTACTTAAACGTAATTGAGAAGCATTCTGGCTGTTAGCAAGATTTGCTAGGGCATGTTTGCTTGGCTGCACAACAAAATTTTACTGCATGTGAGCAAATTTTATTAAACAACATGGTATGTCAATGGTTCACATATTTTCACAATTTGAAAGAAGCAAATACCAAAGGTATTGTATTGTGAACCAGATCATATAAGATCATGCTTTCTTATCCTTACTGAAAAGCCTTTTTTTTTTCTTTTTGTTGTTGTTGTTGTTGTTTCTGTGGCTGTAAGTAAAGTTTGCATATTTTTTGGGTCACAATATGGGACTGCTATCTTAAGCTCACTCAGTAACAGGCTGCAGTGTTCATTGGCCTTGTCTCTGATTTTTGTCACTGTTAATCTGTTAATTGCATGTTGTATGTGAACCACTGTGCATTAAAGTAAATTTTTCCTATTTATTCCCTCATTTTAAGTGTGGGGGTTTTTTTTAAGCTATTACCTCTCCTTTTATTGTGGTTGGGTTTTCTCATATATTAATATCAGCAATCATTACAAATCTTAAAAGGTGATTTTTCTTCTCCTTAATAAATGCTAAATTATAAACATGGACAAAGATGCACCTAAGAAATTTCAAGACAAAGATAGTAACATCATAACTTTTCTGGAGAACTTTAGAAAGTCAAGTAAGTCTTTGAAATGTGAATATTTTTGTGAATCTGGGAAAAGGTTTTTGAAAGAGGAGACTGGTATAGCTGCATAGAAATGTAATCTAATTACTCAGCATGATATTAGCCTGGGTGAGAAAGATTTTAAATACTTTTCTTTGTAAGAAAATTTTCTAAAGACATTTATTTAGAGATTAAATCAAAGTTGATGACAACATAGAAGCCTCATCAAGGCGATTTTAAACTGAAATTGGCCTCCTCTTCTCATAGTACAAGAACGTTTTTTCATTATGTAGTTTCAAACTGAAAGGCAAGGAGACAGCAACTCTGGAAGAGGAGCGGAAATGCTCCACATTGACCCATCAAATTAGGGCCACAGACATACTGCATCAGAAATTTCATTTGTTGTTTGAAGTGACAAAATTTTAGATAGCATTAATCACTTTCAAATGGCTAATAAAACTTCATGTCAGGAAGGAAATGCTTTTAGCAATTATACTGTGCAAGACATGACTGTGCTGACAGAGTTCTAGCTGGAGTCAAGGATTCAGTCATTACCAAGATTAGCAGTTACCTTATTACCTATTGCTCTGTGTGGCAACTAACAACTATTTAGCCTTGCTGATGTTTACACAAACATTGGAAAGCACATTATCTCTACTTCTCAGCTTCTTAGTGTCATGTCATTTCAGACTCCCTAGAGATCTTGGCTGAGGGTAGTGGCTGGGCTTGCATAGTCATTTGATACATTGAAAAGTTTGAGAAATAGGTATTGTTCACAGATAAATGTAAGCTGGAACAGCAGTAATCACTGTTTGTGGATGAGAGGTATTTTCACTGAATTAAGACAACAATAACCCTTGAAGAAAGGTTCTTGAAAGGGTAGAATCAAAGGGTTTAAAAGAAACAAAGACAAATTTTGTCTTTCTGTCTGTTTGTTTGAAAACCACAAGATAACAATTTCATATGGAAAAATAATTTTATTTTAGTAAAAGTAGATGTATAGGGAAGTATCCTAGACACAGACAAGGGAAGATGACTACTCTGTGTTTGTGAATAGATATTCTTCAAGGTAATGTTGAAAGAAACTAGATAAGAGTACAGATTTTATACTCTGTAAAGGTATGAGGAGACTTAATGGTTTCTCCTTTTCAGAATCCTTATTTGTATTTTTCCAAAGAGGGAGATATACTCAGCCTCTATTCCCTTATAATAAATACCTAAGTTTCATACAATTTGGGACTATGCACTTAGCTGGCGCAGTCCTGAAGGGATATATTTCAAAATTAAGGTCAGTTTGTGTTCTCTAAGAAAATCCCCTACATCTACTAAATTTTAACATAAATACTTTAGCACTTAGAAAAAATTTGCCTTTTTTGCAAATATTAGAATAATTTTTTCTCTGTACTAGTTTTAAAATTGCTAGGCCTTTTATTGTGATCATGTGTAATGTCAATAAACATTTTATTATTAATTTATGTAAACAATCACCAAAATTTGAGGCTGGAAGGCCCATCTGGAGAATGTTTTGTCCAACCTCCTGCTCAGAGCAGGGACAGATAGGGCAGGTAGCTCTAGCCCATGTGAAATCTTCTTCACTTTCCCCATCAAGTATTTATGCACATGAATAAGATCCCCCTGAGCTTTCTCTTCTCTGAGTTGAAATCTCCCAGCTCTCTCAGCCTCTGCTCATATGTCAGATGGTCCAGACCTTAATTCATCTTTGTGCCTCTTCATTGGATTCACTTCGTTATGTCCATGTCTTTCTCATACTGAATGATTGGGCATTTTTTCCTTTTGCATCAAGCAGATTCTCGTGGAAGAGAAATATGACAGAAGAAAGAGTACAGCTGCCAGAAGTGACAGGTTTAACAGAGCAAAGACTGTTATTGGCTTGTAGCAGTATGAAGGCAGGACTGCAGCTATACTAAGGTGTTGACAGTAGGTGACAGTGTCTAGAGAGAACTGGTAATACACAGTAAAAGAGGACAAATCTTTCTCGTGTTTTTAAAATTTGTGGGTGTTTCTGTATGAGTTAAGTATTACAAAAAAGAAGTCCATGTATTGCTAAGCAAATATCAAGCAAATAGACAAAATAGTAGTTCTTAGTGAGAAAATGACATTTGATGCATAATGTGAAAACCATTATGTGACCAGCTCTTGTCACTTTTTCCCTCTTGATTTCTTAACTGAAATTTATCTTCTTTCCATCCATCACTGTATGTACCTTGAAAACATTTTGTCTGCAACAAATAAATATCTGTTCGCAAACCTTTCAAAATTATTCAAGTTGCGCCAACTTTTGTCTCTTACTGCCTTATCTGCAGATGAGAGAACCATAATTATGGCACAAAATATTAAACTACTAAACAGAGCCATTCTGCATGAATCTCTGACCTTAATTTTCTCTCTACTAGCACAATGGACTTCAGGGAGAAACAAAAATAATGGCTAGACCAGCAGCTTCTGGCCTCTGCAATTCAGTATCTTGTAGAGATTAATAGTAATAAACCATAGACCAAATATTGAAAGCAAGTGGAACTTTAGATACAATCCACTTTGATCTTCCCCAAAATGATATATCTAATATACGCTTAAATGAGAACTATAACATATTTCAAATAGCCTTTCCTGTCTCCTTTTTTTCCCTCTCCTTTTTTTCCCTCTCCTTTTTTTCCCTCTCCTTTTTTTCCCTCTCCTTTTTTTCCCTCTCCTTTTCCATTCTTTTCTATTAATCATTATCATTTTACACTAAGTAGAGCCAGTAAGCACACAACAAGACTATGACCTTGCCACTCATTCTGTAGGAGAACAGATGAAAAGATGCATAGGATTCCCTTAAGCGTACAAGTATGAATTTGCTAGAAAAGGATCAGAGACTGCCCCATGCTAGAGCAAAAACACCCAAGTCCTCCTGTCTTAGACTACCTTTTTTGTTTTATTATAACATGTTCCATCACATTTTCTGAGACCCTGTCTATAACCCTTCTGTGTTGGTAGAAACATGAAACCTAACAGTACAAATTCTTAATGATGTGAACATGTCAGGTTAGTATGGCAAACGTGGAAAATTAATGAAATATTGACGGTCTGCACAGAAATGTAATTTCAATGTTTGGAGAAACCTCAGCCATATGTAGTTATGGAAAAGTTCACTGTTTCAAATTGCACCAGTATTTTAAGCATTATTTTAAATTCAGAGAAGTAAATGAAAACTTAAATCTCGTGCATCTAGGACTGTTTCTCAGTGCATTGCATTACAGCAGCTGTGTTTACAGTCAGCTATCACCATAATTGTATGAGGACACAGACAAAGGAAGAAAAAACTGAGTAAGACAATATAAACTTTTAAAAATTACTGTTTTTTTCCATGTGTGCCAGAGGTTTTCCCAGAGCTCCCTCCCTATGCCTGATTCTGATCAATATCACTTTGTAACAGAGATAAGAGAAATCACACCACACTTCCAATAAAATATGTGAGATCAGAGTTGGGAAAAATCTTTTTTCTATGTTATTTGTGTGAGTGTCAGAAGCTATCGTAACATTAGGCAGTTCAGATTTTAAGTCTTCACACTTGAGTCTCAGAATAGTGCAAAATTTTTTGTTCAATCTTCCTTTGAATCTCTTTCCAGAATAATAGCTCTAGTGTGATCTCTGCCTCTCTTGCAAACCTCATTTTTGTCTAGAAATACAGCAAAATTCTGATTTTGTAGTTGCATACTTTAACAAAACGTTTCAGTTAAGAGGCTCTTCAAGACAACTTTACATTTAATTTTAATGAAACATGAATTCCTTTTGGATAAATTTGTTTAACCTAAATAGCATGTTTAAACTGAATACATATATAAATTAATTAGGGGTTAAATTTTGCTGAAAGCAACTTGCACCTTCTCAGGATTTACTAAGAATTTATTTGATTTTTTTATTGAATGCCAACATTTATGATCTTTTGCCTGTTCAGATAATTGAAAGACACAGTCTCCATTTCCAAAGAAAAGGAAAAAAGTTCTGAAGCCTTTCCTGACTTGCAGAGCTCTCTACTTGGTGAGAGAAATGAAAAGAACATTTTTGCTATCTCAACAGATTACATTGGTACCAGGAGCTATTTATGTTCAATTATAATGCCTGATTTATTTAGTGAGTGGGCAGATTTTGGTAATTTGTTTAATAACATAGTAGAATGATATTTATTTCGTGACATAATTAAAAAGGTTGAATTGTAATATAATGAACTACTCAGTGTATGCCAGTAATAACATTACGCAATTATAGATTTCTGCATATTTCTGTCTGTTCAGCTGCATCAGTGTGGAAAAAATTTCTAGATTAAAAATAGAGACACTTAAAGAAACCTACAATATGAACTTTCAGTATGTCAGATAATCCTATCTATGAGTGGTGCTTTGTGTAAAGATAAATTTTGAGTAGTTCAATATCACTCCTCAAGACAGTTTTCATAAAGAAAGATAAAATCTCAGGTATTGTCATAGAGAAATTCACTGAGTTTAGAAATCAACTCTTCAAATTTTAAAAATAATTTAAAATTAACTTCTCATATATTTTATTTTTAAAAGGAAACTTTTGCGACTGTACTTATTGACATATTCTATGGAGCATAGAATTCCCTTATGAAACATGTGCTCTTTAATAGTTTCCAGTCTGTTCTCTATGTTTTCATTATGGGTAGCATGACCTGCTCCAAGTTCTGATCAACGCCAGTCTTTACCAGAGATTTTTGCTATCAGATTGTCCATTATCTACCTCATACATCAGAACTATATCCTGTGATGCAGTAGGTGAGTTCTCATTCAGGCTTACTACAGTAACTGTATCCTAAGAATGAGTAGGCTATATGTAAATATATGTCTATACACATATATAATAGAATAATTTATCAATAAGCCTATATTCTGTTTTTTTTTTTCTGCAAACGCTCAAGTTTCTTTTCAGTTGAAGCTGCTCCTGAAGGTTGGAACAGACAACTTAGGAATCTGACAGGATAACTCTTGTGTCTTTGCTCTAACTTTTTAGAAAGTGCTTCACTTTAGTAATACCTCTAGCTACTTTCAGCAAAGTTACAGTTCCTGTTTCTGTTCAATTCAGTTCCATATATCATCTCAGATCAGTGTAGAGATACCAATTACCAAGCCCAGTGATAGAATCCTTTGCAGTCTATAAGCTATGCCTTTCTGGAAAATTTTCAAGGATATGCACTACTTGTATTTTGGCTTTTTGATCAAAGATATGTTTATCTTACCTTTGTTTGCTAATGTACAATATAACATTTTTATGATCTTAAAGTAATATTTGCCATCTGGGAGTGTACTTAGATACATATAATTAGAATATCTTTCTTAAAGCTCTTTTTTTTTTTTTTTTTTTTTAAAACCAAATTTTAAAAAAAAACCAA
>VWZT01002089.1:111312-131638 GCA_013397055.1 Pachycephala philippinensis
TTACATCTCTGAGAAATTTCTATGTCTTTTTTACCAAAAAGGTTGAAAAGTTGCTTTAAAAAAAAAAAAAAAGTCTCTCTGCATCATTCTCTTGATTACTTTTGCACTGTGTAGGAGAAAAAAGGGCTCAGGGGTCATGGAAAGGAAATGGAAAAAATGTGTTTATAGAAATCCATCAATGACATGTCCAGACAGAGTGGAAGAGACAAGTTGCCTATCCCTTGTATATACACCCACAGCACACAGACACTTTAGGCAAAGCTTGTGAGAAATATTATTTAAAATGAGATTTTTTCCAGCCATTTTTTTGGGTACTAATACACCATCTTATTTTTCAATATAATCTCTTCATAATTAACTTTAAAAAAAGATAGAAAATCCATATTTTTCTTTGGTTTAAGAATGTCCGGCTCTGGTGTATGAGATCTGTTTCCTGCATCAAAAAAGATACTAGTATGTATACTAGTATGAATACTTTTATCCTGAATGATACTAAAAATAAACTATTGATGACTTGTGCACCATGCATTTTTTTAGATTGGTTTTGTGCAGACTTATCTTCCCCTCTTCTTTTCTCAAAGAAAATTCTCCAACACAAATTCCCAGCAGAGATTTTATCTTACCTTTTTGAATGGAAACTCTCCATTTCCGAATTGAGAGTGGGTGTTATCTATCCGTAAAAGACAGATTTTATACCTTCAACAGTTATTGTGAGGTGGGTTTTTGTTTTTTTGGTTTTTTTTTTTTTAATTTCCTGGAGTCTGAAATGGACTCATTCATTTGCACAGGTGAAAGATTCACCTGTTTCATTTTAGCAGCCTTGCTCTGAGAAATTTTTACAGATGACTGAGGCATAAAAATGTATATGCTCCAGTGGAGAAGCAGCTTTGAAACACACAAAGTTTTGATGGAATTTCATCTTTACTGAGTATATGAAAGCTTATAATTCCCAGGTAAGGCCAATTTCTAACCCATAAAAATTTAAAGTCTAAAGTAGACATCAAATGTACTGTCATAAATTTCTTCCTGACTAGAATCATAGAATCTGAGAAGAGTTTGGGTTGGAAGAGACCTCCAAAGATAAGCTAATGCAGATGCCAAATAGATACAAACTACATCTGAACTGAATGTTAGTCTTGAAAATTTTGTTCAAATTCTCCTAGGTCTGACTTCAAATAAATGTACTTGTTCATGATTATAGTTCACAATTAAGGTATGTGCAGGCCACAGATGCTTGGAGGTTGAGGGACTTAATGCCTTTGAGCTTTATTTATGATTGTCAGTTAAATGTCCTAATTCACTAAGGAGACATGCAACACATTTAGTAGCATTTAAAGTAATCAGGGAGATTTTCTGAGTAATTATAAGAGAAATTATGAGGTAATATTGCACCCTCAGAACAAGTCAAAATGTAAACCTATCTATAGTACAGGTTCCTGACAAATACCACTTCATAATTTTACCACAGATTCTACAAAGAAATGGAAAAAAAAGTCTTTTCTGAAGGAGTTAAAAGTCTGGGATTTCAGCACCTAGACTAGCAAACATTAATAAATGTTATTGAGGTATTTTTTCATTCCTGAAATGAAAAATTTAATTTTTCATTAATAAATGAAAGAAGTATTTTTTTCACTGCAAAAAGTAGAAAGAAAAGTGAACTGAAGTGACTGGCAAGACCCAGGGTGGAATCTCATAACAGCAAGAATAACAACTGCAGAGAAAGAAACAAATGTTTGGTTTAATTTCAAGCTTTCCTTGTTTAGTATTCAACCAGTTGCTGTGGAATAGCTAGTAGTATGTAGAATCATAGAATTGAGTGGGAAGGGACCTTCACATATCAGCTAGTCCAAGAGCCCACCATGGGCTGGGATGTCTTTCACAAGATCAGGGTGCTCAACACCCCATCCATCTTGACCTTGAACCACTGCAAGGATGGCATCCACACCTTCAACCTACTCCTGTGTCTCACCACCCACATCATGAAATTGTCTTCCTTTTTTCTAATCTAAACCTAACCAATTTCAGTTTAAAACCATTATTGCCCCTTGCCTTCTTACTACAGGCCCTAGTAGACTGGTCCTCTCCTCTCTTATAAGCCCCTTCGAGTATTGAAAGGCTGAAAGAAGGTCTTCTCAGAACTTTCTCTTCTCCAGACTGAGCAACCCCAACTCTCTAAGCCTTTCTTCATAGGACAAGTGTTTCAGTCCTCTGACTATTTTCATGGCCCTCCTCTGGACCTTTCTGAAAAGATCCATGTCTTTCATGCCCTGGGACCTGGATGCAGTAGTCCAGGTGGGATGTCATGACAGCAGAGTAGAGGCAGGGAATCACCTCCCTGGACTTGCTGGCCGTCCTTCTTTTGATGAAGCCTAGGATGCAATTGGCTTTCTGAGCTGCAAACACATACTGCCAGCTCCTCTCTAATTTTTGACTCATCAATATCCTCAAGTCTTTCTCTGTTGGGCCACTCTAAACTCATTCATTCCTTAGTCTGTCTCAGTACTGGGAATTGAACCCAACTCAGGCTCAAAACCTTGCACTTGCCCCCCACCTTAAGCTTTTCAAGCTCCCTTTGAACAGCATCCCTTCCCTCTAGCAAATTTACTGCACCACTCAGCGTGGTGTAATCTGCAAACCTGCTGGGGGTGACCTCAGTTCCGCTGCCTGTGCCATTGATGAAAATATTCAATAGTCTTGGTGCCAGTACAGACCTTACCTTGGGTAAGCGCTCATTACTGATTTTCACTTAAACACTGAACCATTGACTAGAATTCTTCAGATGTGGCCATCCAGCCATTTCCTTATCCATCTAACAGTCCATTTGTCAAACTCGTATCTCTTAAATTTAGCAGCAAGAACATTGTGGGGGACCATATCAAAACCTTTACAGATATCCAGGTAGATCACCTCTGTGGCTGTTCACTGATGCAGTAACTCCATCACAGAAGACAACTGGATTAGACAGAAATATCTACAATTTATGTAATTTACAGCTGAAGAAAAAAAAAGACAAAAAGAAGAATGGATTAGCATAGGCATCAAAACTTCTGCACAATATTCTTCAGAAATAAAGTCTAATTGAATTTTGTGAATTTTTCATGTTAAAAAGGCTAAGGCTTAGGTCTTTTGTTTAATCATGTCTCAAATTTCATCAATAAATTATACATTATTAAACATTAACAGTAAAGATTTGTACTAAAATAAATGAAACACATTAACAAAGTGTCTGCTGTGGTGTACCAGAATAGTACACTCACATATTATAATACTTTATTAAAAGATACACATGCTTGCAAAGTTTTGGAGTCAAAACTATGCATAATACACAACAATTTTAATTCTCAGTATTAGCTGGTATATATAACTCCACACGTAAAAGCTGTGCATACACAAAAAATTCAACATGAATGAGGGTAATATAATGGAACCTGTAGAACAGACAGAAATTAGGAAAATTAAAAGGATTTGAAAAGATTTAATAGCAATTATATTTAAAAATACATATTGCCATGATAAAATATACCTATGGGTATTTCAAAGCATGTCATCATAAATCATCGTGTGCTATCCAGACACTGCACTGTGTAACAAAAAATAAGAAATCCATTAAATAAGCCTTTTTCATCCAAAATGGACATGAGATTTTTATCTTTGCAACATGAATACGAGAACAGATTATTCCTTTATTTTTCAAATCAGACAACTGAAACAGAAACTAGAGTAATTTGCTTTTCAATCTCCCCCACGATCCCAAGTGAGCTGATAAATATATTTCTTTTCTAACAACCACTCCCCATTCCACCTTCATTTTTCTTTCTTCATTTTGAATTATTTAATTTAGTAGATGAAATCAAGATATTATGCTCACAGTTTTATTCTTTCCACACTCTACCTATTTTTCTAGACTTCACTGCCTCTTTTACCAAACAGTTGGACATGACAACTGCCCCGGGCTTCAGCTATTATTTTGAAAGTTCCTGAAAGCTTTCTGTTACAGCAACCTTTGTATAATTTTCTGACTCAACATATTTGGGAAAAAAAATTGAGAAAGCCACACATTTTGCCTCAGTTCAAATCCTCTTCAACAATTCTTTGGGTAAATTGGTATACTGAAGTTTCATTCCTAATCTGCACGAAAAAATTGATAGTCTTGAAGTCTCTTGTGAGACGTATTCTATTTTTCCACTTAATTCTAATCAGTGGTTTTGAAAGCAAAATCTAGCTGATTGTCTTCTTCAATTATCTGTATTAAAGTGACTTACATTATAAAGGAACCTTCTATCAAATCTCATAATAAATACAGGTAAAAGACAAATATTTACTCCGTTAAGCTATCCATTCCCTTTCTTCTGTCCATTTCTCTACATTGGCTTCCCACTTCACATCTTCCAATGGTATGGTGCCCATCTTCAGTAAGTGGAAATTTCGTTTATCAGAAAAAATAAATTAACTTATTTAATGCAGTTTATGCTATGCACTGGATGAGCCGGGGAGCATGTGAATAGACCAAATGATCATGTAGTTTTACCTGCCTATTAGCACACATGGTCAAAGCACTAACAGTGTTCTGTTTCTCATGGCCTGATAAAGAATTAGGTGACTCTAGCCTTATATACTTATTTGGTTGAAAACTCTTCCAAGGCTTCATTAGAAGTATGGCATGTAATTATTATTTATGCTAAAAACTTTACTCCACGAGCTCATTCCCTGGACTTGTAAGGCAGTTTTTATTATTTTTCACTAGTGGATCTGACCTTCGAAAAGCCTGGATTGCACACTAAAACAATTCTTATTTTGAACCTGAGAAGCATCTTTGGCAAAGGTGAGGGTATAGCGGATCTTTCTGAGAAACATCATATACCAAATCCAACACCAGCACTGACAGGGTTGATCATTTTCTCATTGAAATTCTTTTTTGATCCCTGATTTTTGCAGTTCGAATTTGAGTCTAAAATTCTTGTCCACGGAAAAAAGTCTAAGTTGGTGGATTCCTCTTGTGGGCCACATTCTTTCTATCCAAAAGAATTTTAAATAGTAATATTTACACAGAGCTTTCTATTAGCTGATGGAAAGATGACCACAAAATGCAGAACATGGCAATGATACCAGTTATGTCCCATTACAGCTGTAGATTCTGGGATTAGAAATTACCAATTTAAAGTGCATGCAGTAAGAAAGCCATGGCTGCCTGGAAACGTCCAAAGAACTTCGACCAGAGCTCTATCCGTAGGTCACAACTCTTCTGCCCTTTGATAAGGAGATGTGTTTTTGCCCAGAGTTTGACCCATCAAAAATGTTGGTTTGAGATGCCATGGCCATAGCCTGAGAGCTGTGACCAGAGTTCTGTCTTACCACCAATCTTAAAACCCAACAAGTCACATTGCACAAACTACAGGCACAAAATTAGTGTATCTGACTGTTTGCAATTCCGCAGAACTTAAATGGAAACTTTTAATGAGATAGAGGTCATTTATCCCTTAAAAATTTCCAGTTTGAAATCTTGGTGCCATATTTGATGTCAATATTCATTGAGAAGAAAAAGAGCAATGAAGTGGCTTCACATTTCTCTATATTGGCAAGCATTAGGTATCTTTAATATTGTGGCTGTCATACATACAAGACTATGACATTTCCTGTGACAAATGACAATGAAGGACTGAGGAGGCTAGAAGAGTAGGATAAAACTATCCCAGTAAATTTTCAGATGAATGGCCATCCTTTTTTCAATGTAATTTGCAAGTGTGATTTTTCTCTGATTCCTTACCTGTGTAATGGCAGAGGGCAGCAGAGAAAACAGCTGTGTGAAGAGCAATGAGGTTGATGATCTGCTCAGCCTAGTGGCAGAACTGAGAGATGAAGTAGAAAGACAAAGAAGTATTAGAGATTCTGAAGAAGAAATTCTCTGGTGGAGCTGCACTCTACCATGCCTTAGACAAACAGATTCTCTTAACTCCTTCATCAACTGTAAATTGATCATTTTTCCAATCTTATGTTTCACTTACAGAATTGTTTACTGAATTTAGTAGAACTGAAAGTTATTAAAAGAAATAGGTATTTGGGTTTACACATAGAGGCTAAGAAATTTGTTTTATTTTACACTTTTAGAAGTGAAGGCATTACAAATACTGATGCATCACAGACCATATTTTAATGTACTAAGAACAATCATGTCTTTGCTATTATTTGTTAAAATAAACATAGACCCTCTAATTTTGTTTAAGATGAGCAAAAGATATTCCTTTCTGTGTTTTAAGCCCTCTACAGACCTCCCTGATAAGACACAAATCCCGTTCCCCTTGGTTCTTCCGTGTCACCACCTCTCCTCATTCCGACTCTGCCACCCTCCTACCTTTCTACCTGTCTGCCCTGGTTGTTCAGGCAAGCATTTGAAGCTGGAGTAGGAACTGAAGTGTAAATTCACCTCTGAGCTTTCTCATGCCTGAATTGCTTCTTCCATCTGAACAGGTAGAACCTGCAACTTCATAAAAATATACTAAAATTGGAAGTCTCTTCATACAGAATTCCAGCTACACAGAGTTCATACACTACAATTTGACATAAAAGTTATAAAAGGAAAATTGAGGCGTAACACACAGATGATTTTTTCATTCCTGTAGTATTTTGCCTGAACATTAGAAGCTTACTAGGCACCCATAAAATATGCAATATACTCATAAACCCACAGTTTTATCAAATTTTGCAACTGAATATTTTCCCCTGCCTAGACTTGAAAGTTCTGGATAAAGGGATTTAGTCAGTCAAAATTGATTCATGACCTATCTCTGGAAAAGAGTTAACTAAACAAAAATCTCTAAAGCAGTAGTTTTCTTGGAACACAAAAAATGTGCTTGTTTGTTTTTACATTATCCAAACTGATTCTTTATTACTGTTTTTCTGAGTGTTTTTAATCTATGAAAATGCTTTGCTTCTCACCCTTTGTCTCTATTCATTGAATCCTGTATGAAACATTCAAAGTCTAAGCAAGATATGTTGATTGATTCTACTTTAGATACTCTTCATTGATACTTTTAAAATTTTATAAAAAATAATCTTTTTGAGAAAACTAGTCTTTTCTCCTTCTGTTGAAAAGTTTCTTTTTCCCTCATTCCAGCAATTTCAGAGTTCACATATATTCTATATTTCCTGAAATTTTCTGCAATTACTGCACTTACAAATAGGAAAGCTATAGTGGATCTACATAAGAATTTTTTAATTTTCAAAAAAGGAGAAGTCATTGCCACATTAAATTATAATCTCATACATATCTTTTTATATTAAGACTTGAGCACTTTAAAGTTAACAGTCTTAAATGCAGCTGCTAGTTTAAAATAGAAATATTCTTTAGTATGTCTGACCTTTTTGAGAATGAAACTTTAAATTGTAAATTATTTTGATAGTTCAACATTTAGATTATGTTATAAAAAGCAACACAAAAAGATACTGAAATTAAAAAGGTTTAAGTAATAATTTTAAATAATTCAAAATATTTTAATAAATTATTTAATGTCCTGTTATGTAATATGTAGCTTTTAATCCATTTCATATTATGAAATTGAAAATACTGCAAGAACTAGGCACTGTAAATTTAATCAGTTCATGTGTCAAAATGCTGACAGCTAAGTACTATCAAAACCTAATCCAAGTTTTCAATAATTGAACCTCATCAGTCAGGCAAATGGTTTAGCTAAAAATTCTCTTATAAATTTATCTCTTTTAAATTCAATCACAAAACAAGAAAAAAAAGATGAACACACACTAGAAAAAGTGGCAGTTTTGTTCACCTGTCTTTTTAGTGCTAAAATCCTGTAAACTCTTAAGCCTACGTCTTTTGACACCAGGTTGCCTTGCTGTGTAAAAGAAATTTAATTCACATTTGTTTATTTGTCACTGTTCCACTACTTCCCAAAGTGGCTTTTGTATTGACTGCACTAAATCATGCTACACAAATACCAGACTGATCTTGCAATAATTCCCATCACATCAGATCTCTTCTGTTTCTATTAAACATTCTCTTCTTCCTTGTATTTCTTTTTTCTTTGACTGTTTCATGCCTAGCTGCATCTTTCCAAGGTGTAGCCAGAGTTTTCAGCAGTACAGGCAGGTGAGTGCAAAGCAAATACACAGACAGGGAAAAGTACATCAAGAAAAGACTTGCTCACAGCATAATAAAAGGACAACTTTTCTATTAATTATTTAGTTCCATTACATTTTTAGGATTTTTATCACCCTGAAGAGGGTGATCTTATTTTGTTGAGAGAAGATAAGCACCCCAGAAGATAAAGAGCTGAAATTTTGTTTTCCTTAATTTTGTGTTTCTCATCCATTTTTCAAAACTACTAGTTTCTTGTAAAGTGGTTCCTCCTGGAATTAAACGTTTGTCTTCTACTAATTTTTGCAACCCTGTTAACAGGTATTATTATTATTCTGAATTTCTTCAAAGAAAACAAATATTTTGTTTAAAAATATAAAAACAAAACCAATGTAACAAGTTGCATCTTTCACATAAACTAGACATGAAGAGAATAGCACATGATCTTAATTATGTCAGAAATAAGATATCAGAAAACTGTTAAAAAAATTATCTGGATTTATTGCCCTTACTTTAAAAACTAAATGATGTAATTACCTACCCAGATCATAAAAGAGACAATAATCCATTGTTACATCTAGTGACAATGATCTTACATTTTATTTAGCATGACTGATTGTGAAAAACCTGAATTGTTCTGCAGAGCAACTTAATAGTTTTCTAGCACTAAAAGAACACTAAATTAAATTAAAAAAAAAAAGAAAAAAAAAAGAGAAAAAGGAAAAAAAACCCACAACCAAACAAAAATACCAACCAAAACCAAACCAGTATTAAAAATCCCCCCAAAACTACAAAACCCAAACAACAACAACAACAAAAACCACAAAAACAAAATATTAAGCAAATAAAGAAGAAAAAAGAAGACTTTTAAAAGAGAAAAAAAGCTAAGGTTTTTTAATAGAATAGAACAGAACAGAACAGAACAGAATATTTCAGTTGGAAGGGCCCTACAATGATCATCCAGTCCAACTGCCTGACCAATCCAGGGCTGATCAAAAGTTAAAGCATGTTCTGAGGGGCATTGTCCAAATGCCTCTCAGACACTGACAGGCTTGGAGCATCAGCCACCTCTCTAGGAAGCCTGATCAAGGTTTTGACCACCCTCTCAGTAAAAAAATATTTCCTAATGTCCTGTCCAAGCCTCCCCTGGTGCATCTTTGAGCCATTCCTATTTGTGCTGTCATTGAATCCCAGGGAGAGGAGATCAGCACCTACACCATCATTTCCCCTCTTCAGGAAGCAGTAGAGAACAATAGGGTCTTTTTTCCATAGCTATATTTTTATTTTAATAATTACATCCAAGAAAAGAAGTGCTAATTTTATGCATATACTTGTAAAATCACTTTCATAGAGATACATAAAGGAAGAAGGAGAGATGTTTTACTAGTAGTTTTAGGAAGGGTAAGTAGTCTGCATAAAGGTTCCCCAGTTTAATTTCTGTTACTTATTTTTTATCAGTAGCATCTTTGGCAGTAGTCTTAAGGGGTAATAAGCTGAAGAGGAAATATGGAGGTTCCGTTTGAACATAAGCAAACACTTTTACTGTGATGCTGAAGATTGCTTAGAGGTTGCAGTCTCCATCTTCAGAATTTTTCAAAAGCTGTCTGAAAATGTGCCCAGGTAGTCTGCTCTACATTGCCTGTTTGAACACTAGGGTCTGACAGAGCGACATCCAGAGGTCCTTTTGAACATCAACCATTCTGTGGTTCTTTGAAGCCAGTGAGAACAGAAAACTGGGACTTGCAGGCCAAATATTTCCCTTTGAGATCAGCATCCCAGTGAAAGATTCTCCTTTGTTTATTGACTTGGTAAGAAGATAGGACTGCAGAGGATGTTCTGGATCATGTGGTTTGTTCCTGTCTTTTGTAGCCAAATACATCATACAGCAATATCCATAAATACATCAATTCTTAATAAAAACCCCTCTATATCTTTACAAGTTGCTCCAATTTCTTTCTATCTAAAGGGTCAATATAGTAATATGATTTTCAGCCAAGATATTTCATTAAATCCCATTACTTATTTGTAAACTTGAGCCATTCAACTTCTCATGGTAAATTTTATTCATTCCATACACAAAGGGCATAGCTACAGCTGTCTACTTAGCTGCATGCCTGGACTTGCATAGAAACAGTGAGAGGTACTTGGGCAGTTGTAAGAATAATAAAAAACTTTTAGACTCATTGCTGTATTAGCCAGTGGCAAATTGCCAGCATATTTCCAGTAAGAAAGCTGTAAAAACCTGAAAAAGTTTCCCTTCCTTCTTAATGTTTATCCTTCAATGAATTCATAGGAATAATGTAACACTAATTAATGTGGTTTGGCAAAGATAAAACACACCTCCTCTGGTTTTACCCTTCTGACTAATACGTGATCACAAGTGAATTCAACAAAGGTAGGTACGTAGAAATACCTCTACTCTTTCACATTTAGTAGGTCAGTGTCATTGTCTCTACACTGAAATATTTGCTACCAAGCTTTCTGCTGTTGGTCTGACATCAGCAGGCAATGTAAAAATCCAGGTCCAAACCATCTTTCTGCAAAGAAGAATTTTTCTCTAAGTTACAATAAAACCAGGCAAAAAGAGAGTGCACACAGGAATTCCGAGGTATTTGTTAGTGTATGTGCAGACTAAGGAGTAAATCCACTTGGAGCAGTACTTTTTGTAAGCCTTACAACTAGAAATTAATAATGGCTAGCATCTTAGAAATTCAGGAAGTGTGGCATGTGCTCTTTGATGATAAATGGACAGAGAGATATCCTCTGAAGTGAGCAATCTCAGTGGCCCATATACACTTAGCTTTCTTAGGGCCAGATGGAGGGAAATGGTAATGTAATGACCTTCTCCCTATAGATTCAAACACCTGCAATCCAGCAGGCAGTGTTGCTAATGTACTGCTGGCCATATAATTGCTGAACAGGTGTCTTCCAGGCAAAGAATGCAGCAGGAACAAGCTTCCAGGGCAGCTGCATTATGAGCATTTCAGCCTGCTCACTGAACAGACTGAACACTAGATTAGATTACAGAAAATGTTGAGTATATATATATATATATGTATGTATATATATTTGCATCTATGAGGATCTAAATCTATATCATCTATATCTACATCTACATCTACATCTGTATCTATATCTATATCTATATATATTTATAGATTAATTTTCAGTTTTGTAACTGGGAGCAGTGCACCTAGGGAAGAAGGAACGTGGAAAGAAAAAAAAAGAAGTAGTAAAAATACAGATCATTACCTACCCAATCCAAAATACAATGGAATGAAGCTTGGTTATTAAAAAAATATAAAGCAGATGGTGAACTCTCACCCACCTTTTATGAAAACCCTGGATTGTACTTATTTTCAGTTTGGTCTTTGGTTCAGGTTGGTTTTTTTTTTGGTTTTTTTTTTTTTCCTGTTTTTTTTTTTTTTTATTCACTGCATTGCTTGCCCAATTTTCTTCCCCTGTTTTATCTTCTACTGACATTTGAATCTGATTTGTTTGTTGATGATGTGGCTGTCATCAGTTTTTATGTAGAAACTGCTTTGGAAACCTGAAATGATATTACTTTAAGACAAGTTTTCTACAGTACCTCATTCTTATGGGGATGTAGTTTTAACTGCATAAAGATATTGCAGTTCAGCTTAGTATAAGCCCTTTGTGTGTAGGAATGTGCTTTACTGGCAATGTGCACTGTGGAAAGAGCAAGAACTGATGCAATCAAAGCAGTGTCACTTAGGAACACAGACAAATACTGGGAGACATGGTCTTTCTATCAGGAGACTGTTTTTTTCATCAAAACCCCCCCACAATTTCTGTATTTTATTACACTTCCTATTACCACAAGTCGCTCATTTCCTGAAATATAGATTTAGAACAATGAATTTCAATATCTTTAGATTTGCTGATTCATGGACAGTTACCCTTTATAGTTGCAAAATTCACACAAAACAAATGAAAAGTTTCCCCAAAATGAAATACTTTTCTTATTTGCATTCTGCAGACTGCTCACTAGTTGCTGGACCACATATTTATTATAGTGAAGAAAATATGCCACATATTGTCTGTGACTCAGAATGGGCAAGACTTCTTAGTAAAACACAATCTCAAAAGTAATTAGTGCAAATAATGGCTATGCAATGATAAAAATTTCCATGCTAACAGACCTTCAGAACAGGTTCAGTCACCTGGTCTTTTGAATATCGTTTAGGGCCCTGGGAGGATGTTCAACACCACTGCCACTGGCTTATTTCTCCCAGGAGTGAAATTTTGCATCTTCATCAGGTATGACAGGAGGGTTAATTATAAGACTGTGGCAAACCTTCGTGTTTCTCTCCAGAGCTCAGGAAACTGGAGTGCTGTGACTTATTTCTTTAATACTCAGCTGCTGTTGTATCACTATTCCCTTTGTGCTTCTGTTGCTATTATATTATTTGCATCCATTAATTATTACTATTATTACCCTTATGTACCCATATAGACCCTCATTTCTCTCTTTAAAAAATAACTGTCTTGCATGTTCTCCAAAAATATAACAGGGGATTTTCTTTGTAAACCTAAAACCCACGTTATTTCAGTAAAATATATGTCCTTATTGATATTTTATTCTAGGTAACACCAAAAAGAAACCAAAAAAAACCCAAAACAATTCCCCAAAAAACCCTTCTTAAAAAGTTATGAACAGCCAGTGATATAAAGCGTCCTGTTACATCTTAAGTAATGAAGAATGGATTTGTCAAAGATTATGCTTTTAGAACACAAATAAAAAACAAGACATGTTTTATTGACATATATGGTCCACATTTTTTCCTTGCATAGAATATGTATCTCTCTTTTGAAATCAAAGTCCATAGGTCCTTGGAAGGAGTTGCTCTTATTTTGCTAAGGTTTTTTTAAGCTTTCTTTGTGAATAAAGACAAAACTTTTCAGATAGAAAACTTAAGATCAGAGATTTAAATCCATACATGCAGCACATTATGATTCAAAGAGTAGAGTTTGAGCTGAGTTTTCCTTCTTCAAAACTTCTCTCATTTTGTTGGAGTAAAATCTCTTCAGTTTTCCAAACACTGTACTCTACACTTCGGAAGCCCTCTTAAAAACACACAAAAAAAATTTAAACTCCATGCTATTGTGTTTTCAAGAACCCACAGAAATAAAACTCTAATAAAGGAAAGACGTGTGATCTGGTAGGATACACAGTAATTAAAGGCACACTCACAAAATTGATTTTGAATTAATTAGCCAGAGGATATTGTTGCAGGACATTTATTATTGTCATCAGAATTTTTTGGAGAATATTTTGTTACATATATACTGAAGGAAAATGGTAGCTTCCCGAAAATACATTTTTTTTGTAGGAACATACTAGATTGAATATAATTTTAATTGGTGAAATGATCTCAGTTTCAGCAGGACCAGTAGCCCTGTGCTAAATAAATTCAGGTCATATCCAGACCTGAATACGTGCCTCAGTCAGAAGTGATACCCGAATTCTGCCATCTTGCTTGTAGTGAGAACTATTGCTTTTTTGAGGAGGAAGAAATGAAATTTCAGTCATTCCCATCAGAACTTCTCTACTTCATATAAGTAGTCTTTGGGAGAAAGGGAACAAAAGGAGCCTCTACAGACTTACTTTGAAGTCTCTTCTCACAATCAGAAGAACTTGGTTCTGTCATCTGAACTGAGTAACATCACCAAGGCATTTTCTTGCTTTCTGTAAAAGAAGAACAACACAGCTATTTCAAAGGTTTGAGAAGTGCTTGAAACTATTTATACTATAGCTCTGTTTGATGGTGAGGGAAAATAATTTCCCATCTTCACCTCTCGCTCTCTTGCCAATATCATATCTTTTCTTGTTTAAATATTTACAGCTAATTGAACAAACAATCTACACTAGCTATGTTTTGACCAGCTGTTTGATATGGGTACCGGTGAGCATGTAATTATGAATTTCGTAATGTTTTTGCATCATTGCTATAATTATTTTAATTTAACTTTCATCTTTATTTCAATTATATTTAGTTGCATACATAAATGTAAGTGGTCCCTGCTCTTCAATAATTTGTTTTCCTCTATGTCTTCATAAACACTGTTTTCTCATTGAGCTATCAAAACAAGCTCAGCATGTCATTTGTACTTTTAACAGATAGAATGTGCAGATGGTATTTCTCACGTGAATTTTATTTCAAATTCATATGCTATTATTTTGTATTCCTATTTTTATCCTTTTGCTTTTTTTTATGTGCCAAAAAATTCTCAGCCAAGTTATCATGCTATCAAAATACTACTTCCCTTCTCCTCCTTCCCTTTAATCTGAAATATAGAGACTAGTGTAGGGAATTAATAGTTCTGGCCACTCTTCTTCCACCAGTTTTCAACTCTGTGATTACCATTCTAGTCCATTCTTGAGATTTGTGCTTGAGGACAGTCCAAGCAAATCTGCAACAGGAATGCGGTGTAGTTTCTAACTTAACTTTCTTGAAAATTCCCTAATACAACACATTTTAATTATACAAATATGTTCTGAAAATATTCGTATTTTAATTTTATATTTTTTTATTCATTTTTCAAGCTCAGTTTGCATTTCTGACCTTGAAAACCAGTTAGTGGTCAGTAAATTGAGGACTCTTTCATCTGCCAGAAACAGGACTAACCCATGATTGTCCTAGTGCCACTAAGACATAATCTAAGTAAGTAGTACTCATGTTACTTTCTGGGTCTGCTATTCAGCTTCTCAGCCTCTTGGGCAGTGTTTTGGATGCTTGTAAACTGCTTCTGCTGTTCCTTAGGTACATAAATAAAATCCACCTTTTCTGTAGGTTAATTATATAAAATCCATTCCCAAAGCTTACTGTACTGATACTACACTCTATTATATTTGAAAGTGTTTTTTATTGGCAGGAATGTCTAAGCATAGAGAACTGAAATATAGTGTAACTGAGTGCTCCAATTTATTTTTGTCAGGACTCTAGTCCAAGAACTAAGTCAATTCAATACAAGGAAGGGGAGAGGTTTGCCTCTGACTTTAATAGTGTTTGTGAAATGACTAATAGGAAGCTTACAGAAAGGCAAAGAAACAGCAGAAAGGAAAGAAAGAAGATATGGGGATGAAATAAGGTACCAACAACTGAGTACACACAGGAATCAGGAGGTAAGACATGAAGCAGCATAGTTTTGGAGTTCAGAGCTATCAAGCTAGGAAACTGGAGATTGTAAAGACTGGTTTTGCAATGGGGCATCAAACAGATACTAAACGTGATAGAGTTTGAAAAGTAAATTTAAAATTTATCAAATATTTTAAAAATTAAGAAATGTAAGTATTTTAATGAAAAATTTTACTTGAGATAAAATGTCTTACGATATATTGGGCTGTTTTTGTTTTTGATTTTGTTTTTGCATTAGAACTCATAGAAAACTCATGGAATCATGAATATCATTGGCTTAGGAAGGAGTAAGATATTATTTGTTATGATTATCATATTTTCCTAGTAGTTAATTCCATACCAAAAGATGGATCTCCCACTAGGAAACAGGAAAATAGAAGTCCATATCTTATAAAATAATTTAGAAACAAGTTTGAAACAGAAGACAGCAATGCTTCTATATGAACAAAAATTTGGAAGAATAAATATTTAAAACATGGCTTATGGAGCTAATTCAAACAAAGACAGCTGGGAATGATGTGCATCAATAAAAAATCAGAGCTGTTAATAAGGGGCAGCTCATCCATTATTGAAATTGATGTCTCAGAAATTTAAATAAAGACAATTAAAATTAAAGAATCCAAAATAAATCCTCACAATTTAGTAAAGACTGGCAGGGTTCAGCTACATGGGGTTGTTACAATGCTTTTGAGACTGGAAACACTTGAATTGGATTTGTGTTTGTTTGATTTTTTAACACAGTACAATTCCAGGGAAATACATGCAATAGACACTGAAATCAAGGCCAATTTGCTGAATCAGATATATTGTCAACTGCTTCTTAAATCAATAACTGTATCCAAATAATATAATTCTATTTTTGTATAAAAATAGGTTTTCTTGCCAAACATATATTTATAGAAGCCAGTAACTTTTTGCTGAATCAATACATTTTCATTTACATCAATACACTTATTCCTCAGCTCCAGAGTTTTCAGTCAGAAGTATTTGCCCATCCAATGCATATTTCCAGACAACACATATCCATTCAAGCTAACCCAATACAGCTGCATCTGCTATTCTGTAATGAATAAATACAATGTTTTTCTATGGAATTGAATTCATATTATTGAAAACAACATACCTGAAGCTATCACACTTTACATTAAATCAGCATGGTGCAACTGCAACTAAGATTTGTCATTTATTTTTCAGCTTGTGCTGAATGCATACTCACATATTGAATAGGCAGTGTTTTGCTGGTCAAAATTTAGAGCTAGTTGAATATATATATTCAGGTATTTTCCAAGTGGAGCTCAAATGCTTGCAATAGTAATGGAAAACCAGGTCTCATTACTCAAGCAATTTTGCTTTGCTGTAGCTTCCAATTCTTAAGACTGACAGGTGAAGGGCAAAAGATTCTGGAGACCAACTCCTCAAAATCTCATTACAATCTCTTTCTCTTCTCTACTTGCAAAGTGTAAGTTGCCAGTAGTGAAAAAGTGATTGTTTTGGGTACAGATCCAGGAAGTATGAAGAGAGGAGAGAGGTCCCTTTTATTTCTATTTACACTATGGATCACCAGACAGAAACTTTATCCACAGGAAACTAGGATTTAATTTTTAATTTTTTTACTTCAAAGTAAACATGAGGGTGTGAAGAGGTAAGATATTTTGTTGTAGCTGCCTTCCTGCCTCAGCACTTTTTCCTTCATGATTCCTACACTGATGTTTCATTCTGTCTACCATGAAAACATTTTCTGCTATTCAGTTCTGAAGATAAAGGTAAGCACCTTTTCAGGCCAAGTCACTAATCAGTTATCTTTGTTGGTACAACATTGCTGTTTTAAATATTTAACAGTGCTACATATTTTGCCCTTCCCTCACTCCTACAGAAGTTAAAAAGCTGATGAAGAAAGAAGTATAGTAACAAAATCGCTTCCTATGAACTCTGTTTCCAATTAACAAATAATTAGGATGACTATTTTAACTGTATGTAGTATAATTAGAAAGAGAGCATTTTCTATGTATAGTGCTTATCAAAAATGTTTTCATGCTGCTTAAAAGATTTTTATCTGACAGTGGTAAACAAAGTAAAACAAGAATAGTGACAGCTACAAAAGCAGAAATGGATTTCATGTTAGCTTTTACTCACAATAAATGATTTTCTTTTCCTTAAGCCTAGAACCCACCAAAACTGACTGATTGAGAAGACTTTTAGCAATTCAGTATAAAAAGCCATGAAAATTTCCTCAAAATGCTTGTATCATAACAGATTAAAATATCAGTCAAATATGCATGGACTTACTTCTATCTTTGCAGCCTTTCTATAGTGGAGAGTAACATCCAGGGAAAGAAACCCACAATTACGTTTTCAGATAAGGATTTATATTTTCATTATAATGTTTGACCTTAGGCTGCAGATATTTATTCAATACAATTTCTTATAACTACCGTACCAAATGTAATCTTAATGATACTCCACAGTTCTGCAATGCAAATTATAATCTGTTCATGATTCCTGATTGTGCAAATGAAGCCTAATTAAGTCTTTTCTATTCAGGGAAACATTACACATTAAAAGAGGATTTTTTTTTTATTGGAAAAGCAAGGTCAATATAAACAATTAAAAAGAATTTGTTGCTGAGCACTCTGAAAATGTAATTTCAAATGCTTTTTTTATTGGATTCAATTTGGGGGTTCCCCACTGGGTAATTTTTGAAGCACATTTACGAGAACTGCAAACTTCACTGTATCCTGAAATCTACTTCTTAATTAAATTAAGATAAAAGTGAACTAGACACTTTAATAAACTATTGCACATAGCCTTTTGCTCCATAAATCAGTTTTTTTTCCCAGAATTATCTTTTCTACATTTGCCCTGAGTGTACATATTTGTCAGTAACAAATGTACATTGCACGGTAAGGATTGACAAAAATTATTTTAAGGTACTGTCCAGAGAAAATAGAGGCCTAACACTTCAGTTTTGAGAGTCCTTCTGAGGAACTTAATCTAATTTGCAAATATCTTCATAGATTGAATTTCATTGATAATTTTATTAAATTTTTTTAGAATAATACTTATTTTCTCTATCTCCTATATATATTTTTTGGACTTTAGATAAAGCTTTTCTGTACCCAGATATGGCCACATTATGAATAGAATAAAACACACAGTGGAGAAATGGAAGTCAGGAATCTAATTTTCAACTTCGCTAAGTGGATTGCTACATAATTTGGACTGTGGAAGATTGCTACAATATGGTTACCAGAATATTAACAGAAATAATGACAATAAATGTCATTGCTTTTTTTAAGTTTTGAATTATTAAAATTGTGTTTGCAACATATATAACATTGTAGTTACATATGTTTATGCTAACGAATATTTCAACAACAGATTTTCTGATAGTGATTATAATAGCATTGTGGCTTTAACACTTCTGAATAGTACAATTAATCTAAATTCACAAATCTAATGGTAACAAAACCCTTCAATGATCTGTAATAATCTCTTTCCCTCCCTTTCTCCTATCCCCCATCCCTGTGACCTGATGGTCTACTCATGGCAAATGTTGGAATTGTGTCAGAAAACACTCCACCACTAAGGAAAAGACATTGATAAATACTTTTTTTTTTTTTTAAACTGCCCTCTATATAACCCCATTCAGAGAAGGCCTTCAGAAAAGCTTTCCTTTTCTTCCCTCCCTCCCTCTCTTCCTTCTGCCTTCATGTCCTCCCATCCTTTTTTCTCTCTTTCTGTCATCTCCTCATTTTCTTTTTCTCTATTTCACTCTGTCTTTCTCATGTGATACCATCAGGAAGAAGGTTATGTTTATCAAATACAAAATAATGTCTTCTATATTCAAAGTCTTTGATATTAAGTACATATATATATATATATATAGTCAAGATCCACATTGAATTTTACATATATAAATATATAACATGCTAATATATTAATGTATTTATATTCATCCATTAGCATTTATCAATATTAATCAGTGCAGAGTTTGATTGCATGTTTGGAAAACAGTTCCTAGTTCTACTGGTGATGCACAAGAAAAAAGTTGGAATTGAATTACTTATTTCAACATCTCATTTATTCTTCCATGCTAAATAGGAAATTACTTGTGTAGATAGCAGTGACATATACTTACTACAGTTCTGAAAAGGAAAGCTTTAGTAATGAGAAGTTGTGAGGGTATACCCCAGCCCTGCCATGGTATTCTCTGCCTTGAAAAGTTCTAACCTTCCTACATTTTATTCTGATTCATCTATGGATTCCTAACAGAAATGTTTGTTCCTTGTGGGTTTCGTGTGCTGCAGAGGTGATATTACACTAGACAATATTTTAACATCAGAAATGAAGAAAAAGAATGTACACATTTAAAAAGTAAACAAGTCTAGAACTTTTGAGGTGTCTGTTCAGCTTCTTCGTAAGCAGTGATTTAGCTTTTTTAATCTATCCTTGTGCAAATTGCTTTGCATTCAAATTTCTCTACTGCTGATCTAAGCTTTCTTACAAGAAATGGCTTACCTTGTATTGCACTCTTCCCTCCCCTACCCTCCCCTCCCGTTCCCTCCTGTCCCTTTCCTGCCTTCATGCTTGCAAACATAGTTTTCTTTGCCCTGTCCATCTGAGGAGGGACAGCAGCTTGGTGGACACCTGGCAACAGCAGAGTAAAGAATTTCTCCCTTATATTTAATCTAAATATATCAATTTTAAACCATTACCCCTTGTTCTGTCACTACAGGTCTCTCTCAGTCTTTCTTATAAGATCCCTTTAAGTATTGAAAGGCTGCACCAACTTCTCCCTGGGGCCTTCTCCTCTCCAGGCAGAACAGCCCAAACTCGCTCAGCCTTTTTCCTTAGGAGAGGTGTTCTAGTCCTCTGACTATCAAGAAAAGCAATCTGCAATTTCCAAATGTAAACTACTGAGACTGGAGTAAGGCTGAAGTGAAGCTGCTATTTTTTCTTTTCATACCATGAATTATCTCACTGTAAGTTCAGCATGTTTAGGTAATTTTCTTCAAACAGTTGTCAAGAGCATTCCTTGTAATTGAATTATTATCTTTCAGGTGATTTTTTTTTTTTT
>VWZT01002089.1:139846-162921 GCA_013397055.1 Pachycephala philippinensis
AAAAAAAAAAAAAAAAAACAACCGAAACCAAAACCAAAAAAAACCCAAAAAAACCAAAAAAAAACAACAACCAAAAAAAAACCAACCAAAAAAAAAAACCCTTGGATTCTCTAAGTTATTCTGTAGTTAACAGGATCTCAAAATATATACTCCCCGGAGTTTACTTTGCATTTCTCTTTTGCTGACTACTGCTGCTCCTCTTCTGAAATTGTGGCATTCAAAAAATCTGTAAAATTTGGATTAAAAAACCCCAATTTCTCTTCATTTAATTTAATCCTTTATTTCTCTAGCAATGCTGCTAGGATTTTTAAACTATGCTCTGGAATTTAAGCATCCGTTTCCTCCTCTATCCCATTTTTCATGTTTCTATAGTCAGGACATGCAGTGTTTTGTCCCATTATTTTTTCTGCCTGTTTATCAAATGCTTCTTTTTTGGCACTTTCTCAGAAGCTGATCGTCTGTCTTGATTACTGACCTAATACTGTAATCCATCAAGTTTTTTACCTTCCTCTGCATATTCTCAAAGTGCTTTTCAGCGACATTTAAACTATGACAGGACTGGATTCTTGTGTTTAGAGAAGCTTTAATAATAATAACAATAACAACAAGAACAACTTTGTAGGTAATGCAATTCTATTACCTGCTCATGGTGTTCTGAGAAAGCCACTTTTGGAAATTTGAATAGAATGGAAATAAGGGGTTTTTTTCCAAATTTAACTTACTTAGGTATGTCAGAGCCAGCAAAAGATAACTGCTAGGCTATAGTCCATTCCACTTAATTTACGCACTCAGCTGAAACATCAATACCAGACTTGTTCAGGTTAGACATCAGACACACAAAGTTCATTTTGTAGCAAGTACACAAATCTCAGCTGCAGGTGAAGCAAAATAACTTTACATATATATTTAAATGTCAAGGATGTTGATCAGACTAATTGGCAATTTTAAATCTTTATTTTTAATCTATACAGTAGGAATTCCTCTTAAATTAACAGGAAGAAAAATACGGGAGGTGAAGAAGCCTGGATGCTGTTAGGAAATGAAAGGGGTAACAGCAAAGAGTGATTTAATGTCCACTAATCTGATACACTCCTAGAAGGAAAAAAAACAACCTAAAGTAGCATAGTGTCAAGATGAATTAAGCTAGAATAGTCTGAAAGACTTCACTTAGTTTAGAAGTGACTTGCTTTAATCAAGACTAATATATTGCTGATTAATTCCTTAATTGTAGAAGTTTTTGTAAGAGTAAGGCTATTAGTTCTGCATCTAGGAGTGCCAAGTTAGCTCTTCTGAATATTTGTTTAGGAAGATTTTTTTTTTTTTTTCTCTCCTAAGGTTTCCTTTGTGGAATATTTAAAAGTACTGCACCCCATCACAAAATAAGATTAATTTCAGTAATATAAATTTTGTATGGATTCTAATAATTCAAGGTTAATATTGACAGATTCAAAAGAGATTTACTATGTGTTTCAAAATGCTCAAAATTTTATTCTTGGGTTTTAGGTGTAAATTTAAAATATTTAATGAGAATTTGAGCTCATGAAGAATCTAGAACTGACACTATTTTTTTTCCTTTCAGTTCTTTCAGTGTAAAGAAAGAACTGAATAGATCAAATTTTTGCTTCATGTCCAGGAAGCAGAATACTGGAAAAATAGTCTAAACGGCATTCCATAATGGCAATTCCAGTGTAATATTAAGAAGAAGAATAGAAATCTGTTATAGAAGTTATCAAGACTAAAAAATAAGTAAAAGAGATAATATGAGAGATAAAAAGAGTGAGGGATTGTTTAATGCTGTTTCAAACAACTATGATGCTTACATTAGAAGGTGATTCACACTTTGTTCAGGAACCAAAAATTATTTTAATGTATAGTGACACCTAGTCTTGTCATTCCAAATGTTTAAGCACCTTACTCTGAGAGTGCAGATAATGAACACATCGGTATGTAGTTGTATCCCCAAGCAATAGCACACAAAGAAAAAGAATAACACTTGCATGATTCCTGGTCAGCAGGGTGCCAAAACCAGTCTCCTGGAAAATCTGACTAAGGAGACCTGCTGTCATCCCTGGTAGATGCACATTGCTGAGCAGCGATGGCAGCTTTTCGGGTGAAATGTTGGGAGATAGTGGCCATGTGACCAGTTAGGTGTGGGAATGGGAGACACAGAGGCAGATGACCTAGAAATATTCCTGTTAGATGATCTAAGTTATTGCAGTGTCACTTTTCTGTTTTGCTTTCAAAGTCATAGCTATTGTCTTGCTGGTCATGGTTACCTTATGTAAACTTTGCACCAGATTCTAAATACTATTTCCCTGTATGTAATTATTTGAAAATAGCTGCTCAAATTGTCTTCTGTCTGGTATTTCCAGACAGAAAGTGTGAACGGTTTTAAAAATATTTTTAAATTACTCATAAATACTGTCTTTACTGCTTATTTTAATTTCAGGTTTTTTGTTTATTCTACATCATTTCCTCTCAGCCTGTCTTACAAACTGTATGACAGCCAGAGAAATGCTGAACTGAAAACACACAAATGGGAAGAGTTAAAAATTTTTATTCCCACCAATCACTGATTCATTTTGGAAAATACTTGACAGGGTCACGTTTCCAGATTTTGACTACTTGAAGAAGTTTAACAGGGACACCAAGGGAAAAAGGCAGAGATAAGCTAGAAACCAGTTTCAAAATGCTCCTAGAAATGTCTGTCCTGAGATTCCTCCATCAGAATCTCCCAGGAACAACTGACCACTTTATGAATAAATTACTGTAATGAGCAGGCAGAAGTCTGTAGTGCTGGATTAGTTTAATTAATACTGGAAATGTCTTTATTAGCCCAAGAGTGGATCTAATGTCAAATTTAATGTCAAATGAATGCTATTAGAGTAACAGTTTTTGTAGCAGACTCAAGAATACTCATTTTCTTACAGTGCATGCTGTAATATAGATGTTCTCTTCATAGAGGTGTTGAAAAATGTCTGTTAAGTATAAAACTTAGTGATGCATGTGCATTTTAAGAGATGGCTTACTGTACTGTAGGTCTTATTGTGAGCCTTTATGGTTACCCTATTTAGTTGACAGAAGTAATTATTCCTGATATTATCTACCTTTCTGGTAAAAAGACAAATACCCTGCAAGCTCACGAGTAACACTTCAGAGTAATATGTTTTTTCACTTGTCATGGCCCTGAGAGCTCCACTAGTCCTGAGTTGCTCTTCAAAGCCCCACAGGAGCTCTCTCCCACCCTGGACAGGGCACAGGGCTCTTGTTTCAGCCCCACATGGAGCCAGCAGTCCCTGCCCCCAGCCATTTTTCATGGATGTTGGTCTCCAGCCCTGCCTAAAGTGTCAGCAAAGGAATTGCTATGTCGGTTTGGCTTCCAGCCTTGTCTGTAGTTAGTCAGTGTACGTTTGGGGTGGTGATATGCATTCAGTCTTCCTGCTGCTGGGACCTAGGGAGAGAGAATTTCAGCATCCTCGCTGTATGGGCCTGGAGGGTGAGAGAACCCCCTGGCTTGAGCATTGAGCAACTCTGGCTCCAGTGGGCCTGGAAGGAGCAATCCCACGCCACCAAAGACCACTGTATTCAGCTTTCTTTTACACAGCTAATGTTTTACCTTTATCCATGGCATGTTATTGCTGTCCTGACTTCACATATGAGTTTTAATTTCAGATACTTCATGCTGTTTGCCTGTTGGTGCAAACATCTGAGAATTCAATGTTTGGTTGAAAAAACTGCTCAGTGATGGTAGTGGGTGAGCTGCATGTCCCAAAAGAGGTTCCTGTTCCCCCTGTGCCTCCTGCTGACTTACTTGCAGCCATTTGCAGACTTCCCTGCAGCCCTAAGATTTCACACACTCCTCCAAGACATCATGACACCTTTTAATGTTGAAATTTACCTTCTGCAGCATCCTCCTGTAAAAGGTAATATTTAGGAAAAGAAGAAAAATATCTTCATTTCAGAGAACTCATCTTCCAGCCTTTCAAAATGAAGATTTATTATGTATCTTTGAGTTCTGCAAAATCTTGACCTGCTTTCACATTTGTATTCATGAATTTATTGTTTTCTTTTTTAGCAGTATGCTGCCATGAGACAAGAGATATTCCAGGCTGTCTTCAGCTTCACTGGGGCCACTTGAATTTTAAAAAGCTGCATGTAGTTTTTTTGGTTTTTTTTCTTACTGCATCAAGTGCATAAGACACATTTTAAAATCTTTCTTCATTACAAAAGATTAGATGGGATCTTTGTAGAAAACCACCGCTGTTTGTGGTAGGTAGCAACCTTAAAATATGTCCTGCCGGAGCCCAAAGGATGACAGATCCTTGTTGACAAATCCAGGTTTAGGCCTCAGTCATCCCCAAGGTCAGGGGAGTAAAATGAGGGCTGACAGTGGCAGGAAGGGCTTTCCAAACTCTCATCTAAATGAGTCAGTTTTCTGACTCTTACTGAAGTTTCTTAATGCAATATGTACCAAACATAGGCCAACATAGAGAGGAAAAAAAAATTCACACAACAGTATTTTACTTATTTGTCCAAAAACATACTTGGAAATTTGGACTTCAGTTGCCAATTATCTCAGTAGCATCTGACTAACTTCCCTGTACTCCACAGACACAGTATTTCTTCCTGATAGCATTCCAGTTGCTGGTCTTTCTGCTCAAACTTGTGTGAGAGTAAATGGAGGTATCCCTCGTATTAATGTTAGGGATTCTCTATTCAGCTTTATTTCCTTGCAGAAAATGTAGATGGTCCTGAAATATACCTCTTCCTGGTAAGTTTTTGCAAATATGTCTCTGGAAGTCAGTGTAGCAGTGACATGACCACTACCAATTGTCTGCTGGATGTGTGTAGAGGCAAGGGGAAGTATTTTTTTGGAAATCACTAGCAAGCATGAGATAGCTGGAGCACACTGTCAACACAGTTGTCTGACTCTAAATAGACATCGAAGCCTCGAAAGGGTGAAAATGAGGTTGGGTCAACTTCAGCAGGCATTTGTGCCTTACTCTGGCAAACAGTACAGGCACTAGCAAGCATGGCCATGCTCACATCAGGCATTGAATAAAGTGATTTTTGGCATGAACAGTAACTGGCAGTAGTTGTAATTTACATCTGCTCCTTTGAAATTAATTGTTCCTAAACTTCTGTGTAAAAAGAAACACAAATCTTGCAAAACACTAATCACAAAGAAATAAAATACTTTTCACTGGTTTTCAGATAACTCTTGACTTCATTCTGTCTGAAAGGAAACCAGTATTCAGGAATACTTTGTTGCTAAATGTAGTGTTACTAAAAGAGCTTTTGTGAGATGCCTTTCCTTTGAAAGACAGGTAAAGAATCTTCTAAATTAAGCTATCAGCTCCCCCCCCTTCTTTTTTTTTTTTAATTTGTATATTGTTCCAGCTTAAATTTTGTGATATTCTGATTTAGACTTTTCCTGGTTTTGAAGGTGTTATAAATAATAAAAGTTAAGTTACAGTGAAAAATGTAGTTCAAGAATGTTTATGCAATATAGTTTTATTATTTTACATTTTCCTTTTTCCTTATTTCAATGCTGATGATTACTTAGCACATCCAGTGTGGTTCATTTGCAGCTAGATGAGGCACTGTCAAATGATCCTGCTGCAATCACACAGAACTTACACAATAAGCATCTGACCATCTTTATCCTATTTTTTTCACATTGGCCTATTGCTCAGCTTTTCAAATACCCAGAAATGCTTTTATCTGATGACATTGCACAGTGAGTTCAACAAAAGAAAACAGAGAAATACATCAGAACCTGTGACTGCAAAGGTTATGTTAGGCATATGTTGGAACGAGTCAATAGCTGTGATGGGAAAAAACAACATATCAGTGTTCTTTTTATATTTTAAATTTCCTTTGATTCCATGAATTTCACTCTTCATAACTTCTATTAAAAATGCATAAAGTTTTTGATTAGTTTGTCACAATGTGGAACCAAACAACTGGGTATGACAGAATTTAATTTTGCTGCAGAAGAGCCATTCCCTTGACGCAGTGGCTGGGATCACCCAGTCAAAGCCAGAGTAAAGGTTAGGAAATACATCACAGTCAGCATGGCAGGAGGCATTTGATAACACCACAAATAATCTTATCCTTGCAATGATTCAAAAACAGGAGGGAGGGAAAAAAAATGAAACACAAAGTTTTTCAGAGCACGAGAACTCCTTTCAAGAAACCCTTTCTTCACTTTTCTGCACCAATGCCTTCCAGTTATTAACTTTTTCCCCTGCTTAATGAATACAGACTTTCTGGAGGAAAAGACAAACAAATAATAAGACTTTCCAAAATGAAACCTCCTTGGTGCTTTGAGTTAAAAATAATTAGATTCTAAAACACAGTCCTCTCAGGCATGTACAAAGAGTGATATATAAAAATTGATTTTGATAGCACTAACAGTGAGGTAAACCAAAAAAATTGATTTATAATAAATGCTTTCCTTAAAAATGTTACTAATAGTAACAGTACAGGTCTTAAATACATTAGCAGTCCCACTGAGAAACCTAATGATTTTTCCCACTTATGTTTTAGAAATACAGTCTTTTGTGAAGACAAACCTCAAGTTATGGGACATAGCAACAGACACAGTGTGGTTCTGCTGGCCAGGGGAATGTAAAAAATAACACTGTAGATTTAGGTAGAAATCACTGGTGTTACAAGATTGTGTAGACTGAGGAGTCAAAGATTAGATTTCATGCCAGCCCTGTTGCTCCCTTCTTTGTTGTCAACTGCAGATTTTTAATCACACTACCAAAGAGACTACCACTGAGTCAGATGACATTTTAATTGATTAAAATCTGCCATTTTGAAAACATATTCTACAAAATATATTTGCTTCATGGCATAGATTTGTTAGCCTTGCTTTAAGAATCAGAAACCTCAAGGGAAGATCTTAAATAGAGAGCTTTGGCATAGTTTTTTGGCCATTTTAATTGATTTCTTGACATGAAATTTAGCCTTAACGTTACAGTAACATAGATATGTGCCTTTAATTAAATCAAAGCTTTCAATTTCTTCAGATGGTCATGAAAGACAAATACAGTTTCGTGCAACTTATTTCCCAATGTAGCAATATTGCTTGTTTCTCTCTGAGTTGCAAAAATAATATTACAGAGAACATCATGAATAATGCAAGAAGTCTGATTTAACACTAGGATTATTTCTGGCATTCAGTATCTGTGAATAGCATATTAACAGCATATATCAGTTTTTATGATTGAATGATAGAAATAACGAACTGGCACTGAGCCCTTGTGATTACTCGCCAAAAATGGGATCTGCTCACTAAATCTAATAAATTTTATGTCTAAGTTTAAGCAATTCAGTGAATTGGACTGCAGGCTAGAACATTGGCTTTTGCTTTATTTTCAACTGTTATGTGAATTTACATGAGACTGGTTATTGTGATGGTCATAAGGAACTAAAATGTTGCTAATTTAACAACTATGCACTGTGTAAATGTAAAATAAATGTATGCCATAAAAATGACATGCGACATTCAGAAGAATGTGATGAATCCTGTAGCAGAAATAAAGCAATATTCTGCCTTTACTGTCCCCACAACATCATTTTCAGGTTCTGATCTAGCAGAGAGAACTCAAGACTTGTAGAGCTGTTTCAAGTTTCTCAGCAGTATAAATAGCAAAAGAGATTACTAGAAGAGGAGCCCTGGAAAACAAAATTTGCTGTTGCTGTTTTTCCTTCAGTCCACACACATAAATGTCTTTCCTTGGCAGCAGCCAGCCTGGCTTTTCCTCTTGAACAGCAGGAGGACAAACCATCTCTGTTCTGCTGATCACTGCAGCCTGGTGTCCAGAGTAACAGAATAACTCCATCATTTATCCAGATCTGAAAGTAGTTTGAGGATAAAGCCAACATTCCCTAAATCTGTTAACCCCACCTATTTTTAAAATCCTCTCTCAGCAATTTTCACCAGCAAAGATGAAATATGAGCCTGATTTGTAAAGACAGATGCATATGGAAATGAAAACCTCTCAGATCAAGGTGTTTTATGGCACTGCAGTATTTTTCTCATAGAAAACAGGTGAATTACCAGTGAATTTTTGGAACTGAAGTTGAAAGTGTAGCAGATGCAGTCATCACAAATGTCACTTAGTCTGACACAACCTCTGCTTTGAATACTCTTTTCAAGCACTCTTCAGTCCTGAAATAGGGTCATAAATGCAGAGATAAATCTCTTTAAAATGTAAAGGTTCCTACTAAACTTTGCAGCAAATACAAACATGAACACTGCAGTACAGATCAGTAAATGCAAATAGCTAGTCTTAATTAGTAAGCTGTTGCGGCATTTGATTTTGTATTCTAGAAAGGAGCAAAAAATCTCAACAAGAATTCTTATTTAGGACCCCTGTTATTATTAGCAGCTTTTAATGTCAGAGATTATATCTACATCTGTATTAGGGTGACTTTTTTGTTTTTTTCTGCAATCATTTTTGCTGGTTAAAGAAAGAAACAAAGACATAGTACTGCCTGGTCCTCTACCTTTACTCCCAAAATATTTAAGTGGTGGGAATAATGAAATACACTGCAGCAACCTAGTCTGAAGGGCTTAGCATTCTTTCCCATCCCTGTGAAATATTTTGTTATGCTGTTTCTCTCTAAACCTGATTCCTGTTCCATTAGGCATAGATAAATAGCTACTTTCAGCCACAACAAGCTAGTTTTACTAAGCACAACTATGGATTAAAATACTCCATGTGTTCTCCCAGTTATGCAAGGAAATCATGATTCTAAACAGAAAATGGCCCTGCTTCATTTATTTGGTTCTTTTATTTTGCTTTTTGCATTTATGATGCTGTATTACAGTTATTGTAAACATTAGATTTTTTTCTTCTAAAAGGTGTTAGAAAATAAGAAGGCCTTGTGTGCTTTAGTGCATTTTTACTTATGGGGAAATCTAACAAGGAAGAACAAAGAATAAAACCTCCAGTGTATCTGAACTTGAAGAATATAATGTTGTGGGCAGCTTCTTATGACTGAAAGCACAAAGTAGTAGAAACCTTTGTTCTTTGATTTACAGCTGAAATACTTTTTTTTTGTCTGTTCTTTTGGGAAATAGGATGGAAATTGTAATTCTTCCCTGGCTAGTCCAGTTTCTAGTGGCCATTTTATTGCAAGCTATATTTAATTTGCCTGTGAGAGACT
Organism: Pachycephala philippinensis; assembly: GCA_013397055.1. NCBI lineage: Eukaryota > Metazoa > Chordata > Aves > Passeriformes > Pachycephala > Pachycephala philippinensis. The sequence goes on from VWZT01002089.1 coordinate 149,033, forward strand.
ACATTCCCATTTTTCAAAATGTGAATAGGAATCTCCTATAGAGGGAAAAGCTGCAAGTGCAATACCTTAAAACTTATACCTGTAAAGTTCAGTCTAAAGGTCACTGTGTTGCCAGCACATACACATTTAAAATCTTTAGAACTCAGCTTTCATTTTTCTTTTTTTCTCAGAGATTGCAAAGGCCACTTCTCTGAGATCCTTTCCTTCTTTACAAGTCAGAGCTCTGTTCACTTTCTTCAATTGCTAATTGATTCTGACATTTCCTTTCAAATTGTAATTGCTTTTTGTAGCTTTACACAGGTCCATCTTGCTTTTTTTTTCCAGGGGGTTATCATGGTTTAACCCCAGCCAGCAACTAAATACCACACAGCTACTTGCTCACCACCCTGCCACAGGATTGGAAGGAGAATCAAAAAAGGGTAAAACCCGCAGGTTGAGATAAGAACGGTTTAATAATTGAAATAAAGGAAAATTATGAAATAATAATAGCCATAGCAATAACAACCAATAACCATACCAATATCAATAATGATAAACAATAATAAACAATAACAATAATTAAGTATAGTAGTAATGAAAAGGGAGACAACAAAAAGGGAGAGGAATAAAAGGCAAGACAGACAAGTTATGCCCAAATCAATTGCTCACCACGCTGACTGATGCCCAGCCTGTCCCTAAGCAGCAATCAGCCCCCTCTGAACAACTCCCCCCAGCTGATATACTGAGAATGGCATTCTATGACATGGAATATCATTTTGGCCAGTTTGGGTCAGCTGTCCTGGCTTGGGCCTTTCCTGGCTTCTTGTGCAGCTCTGCACTAGCAGAGCACGAGACACTAAAAAGTCCTTGAAGTAAGTATCACTCACTCAGCAACAACTAAACCATCAGTGTGTTATCAACATTATTCTCATCCTAAATCCAGCACTGTACCAGCTACTAGGAAGAAAATTAACTCTATCCCATGAAACCAGGACAGGAAAAACAGAGAGATAAATCCATCCAATCTTTCCTCCCAGCTGAAAGTAAGAATCCAAAAGTGATGAGAATAACAAGCCATTGCTACAAGATATATTCAGCTTCCAATGAAAATACTTCATAAAACGAGACATAGGCTTCAGAGTGCTACTTGTCCTTTCATAGATCCCAATTTTAAACTTTGTACATTTCTGCAGTGTCAAAAATCACAACACTGATTTTCAACACCTAGTAGAGCTCTGCAAAATCTGCAGGAGTATAACTATGTGTTATACAAGCAACATATGAGTCAATGGTCTTATTTTTTTATAATTATTATTTTAATTATATGAAAAAATATCTGTAGATATTTATAAACATTCTATGTCCCTATATAATTACTGACAATATTTAAAGTTCCTCTCAGGTAAATTGTAAAAGGTTAGTTTTCACAACATGTTCAGCTCTTAATATTTTAGCAAGTATGTTTTAAGCTTGTGATGCTATTTCCCAAACCATCCAGAAAGATGTAAAACGCTGTGGTATGTTTGGTTGTTGCCAGCAGCTGCTCTGTGTGGGAAACGTAGAATCTTATTTAATACCTCCTCAGAGATGGCAAACAGATGGTTTAATGCAATCTTGAAATGTTTGTGCTTGAGATTCAATTATTTTTGTTCAGTTAACAGCCTATTCCTACTTTCAGGATAAAATGAGGTAACATTCCTATCTTAAGGCCATAGACTGGCACAGGCTAACATTTAAACATTGTTTTACAGTTTGATTAAGATTCCACTTTTGTTTAAGATTTCCAGATCTCTGAGATCATTGAGTCCAACATGAACACCACCATGTCAACCAGAACACAGTGCTAAGTGCAAGAACCAGTCTTCATAAACACCTCCAGGGACAGTGACTCCACCACCTCCCTGAGCAGTCCATTCCAATTTTTAATCCCCCTTTCTGTGAAGAATTTCTTCCTAATATCTAACCTGAACCTTCCCTTGCACAGCTTGAGACTATGTCCTCTTCTCCTGTTGCTGATTGCCTGGGAGAAGAGGGCAAGCCCCCCCTGGCTACAACCACCTTTCAGGTAGTTGCAAAGTGAGAAGGTCACCCCTAAGCCTCCTTTTCTCCAGGCTAAACAACTCCCTCAATTGCTCTTCAAAGGATTTCTTCTTCTTTCCTTTCCCTCCTCCTGAGTGTCCTTCCTAGTAAGGAGCAGTATCTGATAAATAGCCAGGGCCCAGCACAATGCTCCACTTCACACCTCTCTGGAACTGCCACAGCATTTTTTCTTCACATATTTTATCACTTTAACAAGGTCCTGTAGTTGTTCAGGGGTGAACTTCCAAACCATTGTGGGAATGAAGTCTGCCAAAAGTTGGCCCATGTTCTCACATTCCATGCCACTCATGAGTATTCACCCTTAGAGGAGATCTCTGAATAGTCTTCCTAGAAATCTCTTTCTTGATTTTAAACATGATATAGGCTGCACTGAGGAGACCTGGCAGACTTAAGAGACAAGAATATATATTCCTTAACATCCAAAGGGAATTCAAAAGTTTCAAATGCTGTTGTAGCAGGCCTGAAGGAGGAAAAAGAGGTGAAAGGTTGAGGAAAATCATCCTCCCCTGTTTCTTGCACAGGCTGGGTACAATTATTACTGAGTTCCCAGAGGTAGCACTCAAGGCCAAGGCAGGAGAGCAACACTGAACACACATTCCAGATGACCCTCATTGCCCTTTATGTTATCACACCATAAAATTGTATCCCCCAGTACATCAACAAAGAAATCCTGGTCCCTCTCCCTGAAAAGCAAGCCCTGGAAAAGAGCACAGTGATGGGTACATAGTGCATACACAGAAACATATAGGGGGTTAGGTCCCACACCCACATGAACAGACCAAGCAACACTGTAACTAGTGGCTTCAGATCTAATAATAAATTATTAGATCAAATTTGTTTCCAAACCACTCTGGGTAGATCTGTTATTATCTCAACCCTTGTTGCCACAGCACAGAGCCAATAACAGCTGTCATGGTTTAGCAATGGTACTCCCCAATTCAGTGCCCTCACTGACACTCTCCCAAACCAGAAACTGATCACATGCTCCCCCTGTCTTCCTGCTCCAGGGATGGAGGTGAGAACTGGAGACACAAAAGGTGAAAATCACAATTGAGACAAGAACAATTTACTGGAATCAGCAATGAGATAAGAAAATGAATAGTAACAGCAACAATATTAATAACAAGAATGTACAAAGTGAGACTGATTTTACATACAAAATGCTCACTGAACCTGACACGATGTGGCGTGACTCCAGCCAACAGCAGCCCACGGCACTGCTCAGTCTGCCACGCTTTCTCCCCTGGAGAGTGACACCCTTCTTGGAAGCCAGAGAAAGTCCATTCCCCCCCACCCCAGCAATGACAAAACATGGTTTCAAATATCCACTTAGACATGCCAATAGCTGCACCCCTTCACTTAATGCAAAAAAATTAACTTTCTCCTGGCTGAAACCAGGACAAACATCTTATCTAAACCTGTCCTCTTTCGTTTTAAAGCCATTAATGGTTGTGCTATCACTACATGCTCTTGTAAAATGCTCCTCTCCAGTTTTCTTGTAGCCCCTCTTCAGGTACTAGGCTGCCATAAGGTCTCCCTGGAGCCTTCTCTTGTCCAGGTAGAAGAAAACCCACTCTGCCTGTCTGCAGAGGAAAGCTGCTTTTTGATCACTGTGGCCCTGCTCTGGACTCAGTCATGGTCTTCTTATGTTAGAGTGTTGGTGTACACAAGGCCAACATAGTTCCAGATGTTGACTTACATAGTTTGCAGTATAAAGTTGTGGCACCATTTGCGGTAATCACACATGGGAAGAGCTACAGCGGCTCACCAACCTTATGGGCAAGAGCTACAATGGCTCACCGACCCTCACAGAGGCACGGTGGTCCATAAAGCAGTCCAATCCCAGACTTGCTTGGGCAAGAGCTACAATGGCTCAGCGTCCTTCCCAGAGGCACGGTCACCCAAGGCAGTCCAATCCCAGACTTACATGCGTAGGCTACTCACGGCTCTCCTGGGCACAGCCCCGCCCAGGGATTACGCGCCGGCCGGCTTTTCCACTTCCCCCAAGTGGATTGCAGTCCGTGAGGCTCATACTGCTGGAGGCTTCCAAGAGCTTCTGAGGCTCAAAGCCAATTATCACCACGATACATACAAACATGGGGCACCAGATGTCAGAGTCCAAAAAGTCCAGCATAAAGCAGAGTGGCAGGCATCAGCAGGCATCGGCTCAGTATCTGCCCTTGTGATCCTACAGCACAGCCCTTTATACCCCTCTCTTGGGCTACTCATGTGCTTCTTGTTGTAGGAATCACCACACCTGCATTCAATGCTGGCCTTCCCTCCTCCCAAGGACACAGCCGCAAGCCATCAAGGCCAAGGCTGCCTACAGCCCACTCTTGTAACCCCCTATTTGAGCACCCAAAGATGAATACAGTACTCCAGGTGGGTCTCACCAAAGTGGAGGGGCAGAATTAACTCCCTCAACCAGCTGGTCACATTCTTTTCTATGTACCTTAGGACGTGGTTGGCTTTCTGGTCTGCCAGTGCACGTTGCTGGATTATGTCAAGCTCCTCATCTGCCAAGCAGCATGTTGCCTATTCTGTTTGTTTCAATTTACTTTGGGAGGGAGGGTGAAGTAATTTGATTTTCCAAAGCAACGATAAACATGACAATACTTTACATAAGTCCTTAACACTCAGAAAAAAATCCTTAATAAAACATGAATTAAAATAAAGCAAGCATGAAATTTCAGATTTATTTGGAGAGAACACACAGCACTCAACCTTCTTTAAGCTACTTATTATAAATCATTTAATAGAAGTCATATAAGTCTGTACATGAGTTATAACTAACTCAGTGTGAGTATTTTCAGATTTCAGAAATAGCTAGAAAACACAGGACACATTCAAAGGACAATAAAGCAATGTTAATATAAGTGTTCTTTTACTCTACTATATTTTTTCACTCAGTGGTCTACTTCTTTTTTAGAAACATGGTTATTTGCCTCAATGATGGAAGCAGGGAGTGTTGCTTTCTCCCAAGTTAGACACAAAATATGTCCTTTTTCAATCCATGCTCAGAATATCAGCACTGACTCACCAAAATCCTGTATACAATGCTCTGTTGGGTTATGACTTGAATAGCTAAAGACAACATGTTGTCCTTTTTCTAGAAAAATTAAGAAAACAAAATCACTCACAGTAATGGGACTACTTTTTGACTGAAAATCTAGTGACAGGGAAGATATTTTAAAAATACAGAGATTTAAACATTGCACAAAATGTTGCTGTTTCTTTGTTATCGAATGAGAGAGCTAGGGAGATTGCAAAGGCATTTGGTTTGGTATGAAATGAAAAATTTCATGGAAATTGTTATATCTTTAACTCTGATATAAAACATTTCTCCCACTTCTGCAGTCTCTTTTTTGCAGACTTAATGAAAATAAATTCAAATAAATAAAATTAAGAGAAGAAAAAAAAGAAAACCTCCCCACACATTCTTTTCACAGAAAACTCAGTGAAATTCCATCAATTGGATTTGACAGTGGTTCATTACTTCATCTCTATGTAGGTGGGTTTTGGTTACTTTTTTTCCCAAAATAAATTTAGCTTTTCTCTGGGTGACTTGATTTTTTTTATGGGGAGTACCTAGAAGAAATGATAGTAAAACTCAAAATAAGAACAAGAATTAAAGTAATGAAAGGAGAGAAGAAATAAAAATCTTATTTGCTATTGGAAACTTTTAGCTATAGTCTATTAGAAGAATATAGTTATTAACAAGAATTATTCTCCATGTGAGTAAACAAAGAAGAGTATTTGTTATTGTTTACAATAGCATGTTCATTAGCTTACATAAACTAGAGATTTTATAAGCCTCTTCAAATCAAACATTTTTTACAGGTATTTTAATTGCTGATGCCTAGGCAACCATGAAATAAATTACAAGTTGCCCTTGCATGATTTAAACCTGGTATGAGACTTGCCACAAACAAAAGAAATATTTCTCTGCTGGATTTCTTTCTGCATCATTTACTCCCTGCAGTTTAGAGCAGATTAATGTGTTCAGAGACTGATTGCCGTAATTACTCTGCCCTGCTGCTCTTCTATATTATGCAAACAAATGCACATGATGAAAGAGAGAAAATGGACAAGAATAGAGAGTCTTAGGCTCTCCTGATATACAACTTAAAACAATAGATCATGAATAAAAGCTATAACTTTGAGCTAAACTTGAATGCAGTTCACAAATATAATGATACATATCATTAGTTCTTTTTTCATGTTTGTTTCAATGATTTTTTATGTAATAATTTTCCATTAAAATTGTTTTTTAATTCATTCTCTTAATTTAGCAACTTTGGAACTGTGACAGATTTGCAGTGTTGGTAAATGTTAAAGTTCTTTTGAAAAACTGCTTCCAAATATTTGTTTGCCAGTAGCAATCATCAATAGAAATAATTCACTTATATTTCAGTTACAGGAAATGACCATCATAGATAGTTTAGTTTTGCTTTTTTGTTCCAAGAAGGAGTAAAATAGGAAATTTTTAAAAATATGAAAGAAGACTGTAAAACATATCAGGAAGTTCCGGATGGTAATCTGATAATTCCTATCAGTATCATGCTGACAATTTGTATACAGTACTTGTGTCTAAAATTTACACATTCATACACACTAATGAAAACACTCATGCCTTTTTCTGACTACACTTTACCCCTCTAACACACTGTAAGATATCTGGTCAAACAGTCCCATTTCAGGAAAAAAAGCTCAACCCGGTGACCTCCAGGGTTTTTTTTCTACCAATGATTTTGTGGCATTATGAACCCAGCCTGCCTGGAAATCGTGAGAAACTCCCATTGTCTTCTGTAAAACCACAATTCAAAACCATCGTATAAGTGTTCCTGCATTGGCCAAATGGGTTAAAATCTATTGCTGGTTATGGCTTACATAAATGTGATAGTTACGGCAGAGAAGTTGACAAGATGTATTCTTAGTACTGTGTTGGTTTTTTCTCCTCCCCTCCTTTTTTTTTTTTTAACTTTTGTGAATACTAATAAAGATATGCATAGAATGGGAATCGCTGTACTTTCCTTTTCTTGTTGCTTCTACATCTTTCCATGGGTAATTATCAAAAAGCGAGGTTTAGGGATTTTTTTGCAATCGATATTAAGTATCCTGTATTTGTAAGTTCTCCTGTTTCCACACTAGAGGAGACCTCCTTTTTAGGAGGACCTAAAAATATCTCACAGCATTGACATGATATTAGGGATTAATTCCAAACTTACAAATGGTACAAAAATCTCTTTTCTTCATTTCCTTTGCAAATACTTTTCATGAGTTTTGTGCTCTATCGCTGAAATGTCTACTAAATGCTGTTTTGTATTGAGCTTGTATTTTTTATTTCCATTACAGTAATTATCTTTTAAAAATAAATATACAATATTGTATATATACGTATATAATATACATTATGTATATAATAATACATATAAGTATTATATAACTATGTAGACATATAGATATATAGATATATAGACATGTAGATATAGCTACAAATACAGAGCAAACGAAAAGACTAAATGTCACTCAAGAAAGAAAAAAAGAAAGAAAATTTTAAAAAAGTAAAACTTATCCTTGAAGCAGGATACTGAGAAATGGCAAACTTGCTTTTCTGCCACACGGAGTTGTGTGCTAAAGTCATTGGCACTCAGCACAATCTCAGATAAGAATGCATCGTCCCTTAAAGGATTAGAAGAACACTATGTTTTATCTAGTTGCTTCCTTTGAAGGAAACATGTATTCCTTACATTTGTCTTGTCTTTCTCATGCTTTAAACTCCAAGATCAGAGTACCTTCTCACCTGTTTAAGTATATTTATGGAAAATGTGGCAAATTCAGCTAGAGCTTTCTACTATATTTTTTAAATTATCTGATGATGCTTGTTTCATCATCATACTAAGAAAATAACAATAAATTAAAAAATTGATAGAAACACTACAAAAAAACCAAAAAAACAAAAAAACCCCAAATCCCCCCCAAAACCCCCACAAACACAAAAACAAATCCAAAACCCAGAAACCAAACATAAACAAACAAACAAAATAAAAATCAAACAAAAGACAAGTGGAGAGTTTCTATGAGGCTGTCAGTCTGATGATTGTGGCTCACTCTGTAAATGCAAAATGAATATTTGGGGCACAGGTCTCAGGATAACCATCTGTTCTCAGAAATCCATAGATATTGCAGGGCTAGGATGATTTTAGAAGATATTTTCAAAGGTGAAAGCCATATAATCCAGTGGCCAATGAAGACATTGAATAAATGAACTGGACTTATTTTGCCTGTTGTTTTCTCTGCTTCATAGCCCAAAGTCTATTTGCCCATAAAAATAACCCTTTTTATCTTTTTTCAGTATCTGCCTCTAGGAAGCTTGCTATTCAAAGTTCACCTATCATGAAACTTGCATCTCAACCAGAATAACATTATGTTCAATCAGTCTGCAAACAGGTTCATGTGAGTTCAGTTAATTTGCAAACAAATCTTAGAATTAAATTTTTCAGGTTTTATGTGCTTTTGGATATTGTTACTATGGTTACTAAAACCATAGCATGGTTTTTATGGTTATGAAAATCCAAATTTTATTGCATTAAGCCTCCACTTAAGGCAAGCTCTTTGCAGTGAATCAGGCTGGAGCAGTACCTTGTTTATACCACTGAGGTCTTCCCCCTTTTCCCTGACCCCTGTCTCAGGCTGTCCTGCCATTCTTGCAGTCATACTTGTGACTCATCTATGTTAATCATTTGTTTCTCATGGCTTGGGGAACATTTATGTGTATTCAGTCTTGTACCAGAACTTTTCACCCTTGATCATATTATCACGTAGTAAAGGTGAATCAGTTCAGCAGGGAGATGTTCAGAAGTCATTTCTTCCTTGCCTTTATCTATTAATTACAGCCTGCCGTCTCAGATTTTGTAAGTGACAGAATGAAAGATCCCAGTCTGTTCTAGTGCATCATTAAATAAATTTTACCTCAGCAACAGTTGAAAAGCTCACATAGGATGCTGGAGAATCAGGAAATAATTTCTCTTGAATTCTATTTATGAGGACTTAAACCATTACAGTTCAAATTCATACTGTAACAAATTTAGACTGATATTCACATCCTCACTTATGACTTCTCAGAAGATGGCTAACAAGGAAAACAGCTTCAAACTATCTTTCACATTTAATGAACTAGATGTGCACACCTGCTCCATTACACTATAATGAAGCCCTATTCTTTGATGAAGACCAGAAACAAGGGAAATTTAGCTTATTTAAGTGAATGGTGAAAGCAGAATTTCAGAAACAGGCTTTCCTCTTTAACTTCAGCAAGTTTATTTATCCCCATTACTGTGAATAATGATGTTCCTTTACTTTCCTTCAGTAAGTAAAGCATAAGATTTTTTACAATTCTATGCCAAACTAGAATATTGATGGAAGGAATTGTAGACCTGAACATCACAATGCCTGCACTTCTTTCTTGGATACCTTGCTGTCTATTTTTTCTTAAGAAAGTAAGACAATTGTTAGTACAATTGCTGTTTGCCTTTTACCAAAGTTGAATAAAATGGTAGAAGTGAAGTCCAGATTCAAATCACTGGATATTGATAAACACCTGTTGTGGTTTGACTTCAGTCAACACCAAAGCCTCACAGAGCTGCTCACTCCCCCTCCCCTACTGGGACTGGGGAGACAATCAGAAGGGTAAAAGTGAGAAAACTTGTGGGTTAAAATAAAAGTCATGTGTAATGGTGACTTAGGAAGACAGACACCATCACTCCAAATGCTGCCTCCTTCCTCCTTCTTCCCCCAGCTTTATTTGCTATGCTTGAAGCCATATGGTGTGGGATATCCCTCTGAACAGCTGGGGCCACCTGTCTCAGTTGTGTCTCCCCCAAACTCATTGTGTATCCCCAGCCTGGGGTGAGAAGGCAGAAATGGCCTTGGCTCTGTGAAAACACTGGTTAGCAATAGCTAAAGCATCCCTGTGTTATCAATACTGTTTCCAACACTATCCAAAACACAGACTCATAGACCTACTTGGAAGAAAATTTATTGTATCCCAGCCAAAACCAGCTCACCACTACCTACCCTTGCAGATTTACCTTAGATTTATCACAGCATGGCAGATCATATATTTGTACCTTAACCAGGGGAACCACTCTGCTGTTTTTTAGTACCACTGCTTTCTTTGGAACCCTGAAAGTTATGTGCAGGTATTGCATCAAAGAAAAAGACCCTAGTTTAAGTTTAAAAGTATACAGAACAGAAAATCATAGAAATAAGTCTGTAAATAAACCTGAAATAAAGAAAAACAAAGAAACAAAAAATCCTGCAAGAAAACTTCAAGTGAAGCTAGTAACCAATGGCACACTTTTCAAAGGGGACATCTAGCTTTGTCTTTTTCTTTCTTTTTTTTCCAAAGGCATGGATGGACGATTCCTTATCAGAACAAATCTTTGCTCTAAGTAACAGACCTAATAGTGTGGTCTTTAAAAGCAATTTGGAAACTGCTCTACTGACCACTTTAATTTTAATTCACATGTTGTGCTAGGAGTTAATGACTGATCACTTTGTTAAGAATACATCAGTGTAATCAGGTAAAAATATTGAAAACCCAAAAAATAGAAAAAAATATATTAGCCAGTTGCTCAGCTGCTATACTTGCTAAATTATGAATCAGGCTTAGCCAGAACTCAAATCTTCTCAATATCACCTGATTTTCCATTACTTAAATAACATACCATGAAATCTAGCTCAGTGGTGGTTTGATTTTCTTTTTCTATAAATATATCACTCTTTTGAAATATTTGATTTTGACATAGTCTCATTTAAAAAAAAAAAGGCTATTTAAAGCTAATAATTATTTAATTAAATTTTGAGTTTGTTATTCAATCCAAAAGGACTGGGTGAAGGACTCAACCTTGGATTTTACAAACAACTGTTGTAGCTTTAATCAATTTAATATTTGCAATCTCCACTTACTTTTGTGCTTGCCTCTGATAACAGGTATTTTGCCTGAGCTGATCATAAGATTTATCACCTTATCTTTAGTTACTATCCCTGTTAACATTTCTATTTCATTATGTACGAAACAGAACAGCAAAATTTTGTCTAGTGACACAATATTAAGTATTTGGTCAAGAATGATTCCAGGGCGGTTAAACAAAGCATCACGGCAAATGATGAAGAAATAACAAAATCTCAGCCATGGGGGATTTTTTTGGAGAATTCACACTTAGTCGATTATTTCAACACCTTTTTTTCCCTTAACACTTTTGACCAGATCCAGCATGAATACCTCCTGCATCTTGGTAGAAAAGGATGATATTGCATAGTCTTGTTGTTTCTAATTTTCGGGACTTGGTCTTGGAAATATTTTGTTGCAACTCCCAGAGTCTACAAGTGTTGCCTTGTGAGAATCAAACTGACTTTTTAATACGAAAAACATTTGCTGTGAATCTCAGAAATCTCAGTGATGAGTGCCTGTAGAACTGGAAAGCTGCAAAGAAACAACAAACACATTATTAGGAGGGGATAACTGTTCTCTCCTTGAAATGCCTTATGTAGAACAATCAATATCTTGTTAAGCGAATATATTTTTCTCAATTTTCTGCTCTCATTTATGTGTATACACAGAGGGAGGATTAATTCACATAAACTCTGTCTAATATAAATTATTTTCTCTGTTTTCCATCTCAGGTCTTTTACCCAAGTTGGGTCTTTTACCCAAACTAAAACCAGGTTTACAGACTGTGGAATAGAATATAGCTTTGCTTAATGATACAATAACTAATCCATATACTTTCTTTTTAAAATTGCTTTCACATAATTTTTTAACCCTAGGCAGGTTAAAAGTAATGTATTTTTAAAAGCATTCACTATTTAATTATAGGGCACTCTTTTTTTTTACTTTTTATTGCTGTTAAATGTGTTTTCTTAAGATATCTTGATGCTATTTTGATCTCCCATTAAATGATTTTCATTTATTCAGACAGTTTTACTTTCATTATAACAAATTTATGAATTAATAGACATGACTCAACAGTGCTTCAGAATCCTGTAAATGTTAAAGAAGTTTAATATGTTCCTGACAAAGACACATCACCTTGAAGTAAATCAGACTTTATCAACTCAACTTTTTTTACCTCATTGGCTTCTTAAAAAGGGAATGGACAAGGGGGAATTCTTTTCTATGACTTTTCAGTAAATCCTCTCTCGGCAATATAAGATAAAAATCAAAATGCTTAATTATAAAACTTCTAAAAATAATGGGTTTTATAAATATATATATTAACAGTCTTTGCAGGGGAACAGGAGAAACACTGTTTTGTCTTATGATCATTTATGATTCTGCATATATTTTAATTAAAATTTGTAACTACCCAACACTTAGTAGAAGCTCCTTCAAACTTAAAATTTTAGCTTCCTGGTGACAATTTCTGTGTTTATTTCCGTATTAGTCTACAATTATTTTGTGTTAGCTTAATATTCCTTGTTTGTTAGAAATTTATTCATGAAACATTTTATTTTAGTTTTAATAATTCTTTTTGTGGTATCTTTTTAAGTGCTTAAATATTTACTCAGGTATTTAGAAAGCTGTGTTTCCTTTGGGCTGATCTTACTCTATGTGAAAGATTGTCATCCTCCAACCTATGTTCAGTTTTCTGTGACCCACCACTTAATTTGCTGTATCAGTGCTATCTGGAGATTATTCCTTTCACAAACAACAGAAGTGCTTTTACATTAGACCATAATTATTCTAATTTTCTAAAATCCTGTGAGCATCAAGCAGCTTAATACTATGAATGTTATTTGCTCAGAGCCCAAATAGTCATCTGTTTTCATCTTCCTGTTTATAAATGCTGTATTCTTATTCCTTTATGAAATATTTGGGGTTTTATTTTTCTAACTGGTGAGTTTTGTAGCATACCAAACAACACTAAAAAGGCTAGTCCATATGGAATTTTGTGATTCAAGTAAACAGGGTGATTTAAATTTTTTTTCATCAAATTCCATAAAATATAGCTCCCCCAGGGTATAAGGAATGAGATGACTAGAATATTTTTTACAGTTTAAGAGGTGGCAATAGGGCAACAGCAGTGTTTCAGAAAAGCTATGAAACATTCTATAGCTGAAAAACACTGACTTAAATATTACTTAAATTTCACATGCTGCTTGCACAGTTTATATGCTGCTACTGTACTCCACAGTTGAGAACTTACACGATTTTATACCAAATTTGATTTTTTTAATCTACTTGCTTTTACCCAACTGCCAGAACACCTTCTTTTTATATGCTCCGAATCTATATATATCCAATAAAAGAACCTTTTATATATAAATCCTCCTTCAAATAGAAAATTTTTGTAACACTGTGTCGCGGTCTTTGCGGCAATGCCGGCAAGGAACTCTCCCCCGAGAGCCTCGCCTCATCGTCTCCCCCCGCAGACGTCCTCCGGTCCGCGGGCTGAGAGACGGGGCAGGCTCCCTCGCTGGACGGGGAGGCACCGGCGGAGGCGGCGGAGAGAAGAGAGGGAGGCTTCAGGCAGCATGGGGTTCCAAGGCTATCTTTATTATCATGGCGGCGGCGAGGTCCCGGGACCGCCACGCCTGGCAACCACCACGTCCCGCCCAAAGCCCCCTACAAAATGGAGGGGTACATACTTATACCGAGGGGGGTGGTACACAAACGATGGGGTGATGTACAGAGGACCAATGGGGAGAGGGACAAGGGATCAGGAGATCCACGGGGGTTGGGAGAGGGGAGGGTGCTTCGGCGGAGGGATCTGCCTCCACATTTCCCAGGGGGAGGGAGTGTTGGC
>VWZT01002089.1:163524-189521 GCA_013397055.1 Pachycephala philippinensis
AGGAAGAAGGGAGAAAGCCTAAAAAACAACAACCATCCTCCATTTTGGAGTTTCTTCTAACTTTATCTATAACAAATCTAAAACCTCTAAATCTACATTCTTGTATAATTTTCTATCACCTGATTCATTCTGTTTTTTGACTCTACTGTTTCCCGAAGGCTAGGCAGTTTTTTCCATGGGCGAAGGTCAAAGACACCCTTGTCCAGGGGGGTAGAACCCCTCAAAACATGCAGAGGAATATTCTCTGCTCTTTGGGTTCCAACAATATTTCTTCTAATAAGTGAAATCAGATTAACTTCAGAAAAATATTTAACACTACTTTCAAAAATCTTTTCCTCTCATACAATCTTTTTTGACAAAAAATACCTGTGAAAGTCATTCAACAAGATTCATTTTCTTACCAAAATGTGAGTTTAAAGGGTCTGCTGGAATGAAGATGGACATACATATTCATAAAAATAAAAGGATTAAGGGGTTTTTTTGGTTGTTTTTTTTTTTTTTTTAAAGAGGATACTCAAATTAATTTACCTGGCCTGCATGCCTGAGTGGAATAACTGATTGCTGGGAAATGGAAGCCCTTCCTNGTTTTGGAGTACTCCTGTATTTGAGTAAATAGATTTTGCCAATCTTTGAACTTTATGTGAAAATTCTCCTGACTTTTCTTCAGTCTAATAGTGTCTTCTGTCATTGAAATTATTGTTTTAGGCTTGTGTTCACTATTCTCTACTCTTATTTTTAACCTTTTCCCCTGTTTATTTATTCTTTCTATGTATGAGAGTGAGGTAATTCAAAGGTTTGAATTGTTTTTATCCAGGAGTTCCAGTTAAAGAATTATCTCCAAGGTAAAATATGAACTTGATATTAATATGAAGTTCTCTTGTTTATTTTTTACTGTGCTGCTTATTCCTTTTAAAAAATATAGTTGTCTTTGTAACTACACATACAACATACGTAATTGTATTACATATCAAAATACAAGAAGACAGAAACATATAACTGAATTTTGTGTGCTTGCTTGCTACGGTTGGGCCAAGATCATTATAAAATTATTGAAGATGGTTCAGCTGGAAAACTAGAATGAGGTTCAGTATAGACTGAAATGATATCAAAAATCCAATTATCACCTTACCAGATTTAAGGCAGTGAAACTACTTTTGCAATATCTGCCCTTAGCTTTAATACATATAGAATTTGTGTGTTTTTATTGTTTGATCTAACCTAGTAGAAGTTTGGTAACACCGTAAAACATTGCTTTTAAGGAAAACTTTCCAAACATACAGAAAAAGTCAAAAGATGGTAATTACACACTTTTCAACCCATGTTTCCTCATTTCTTTCTATGGATAGGGACCCTGATCCTTATTAAATCTCCATTAGAATAAGTGAATATTGCTGTAGAATTTTTTTTTTTTTTTTTTTAATCCAACACTGACAGGGAGCATATAGTGACTTAATTGTTCTGGACTTTTTATAGTCATGTTTCCAAAGAGATAATATACTTGAGTGTACTGTATCTAAATAAAACTCTATATAGTTTGTGATCTGCCCTTATGGTGAAGTCGTGTAAATGAGATTAAATTAAATCTGAATACAAGCCTCCGTTGATGGCTGTAGGACAGCACTTTAGGAGTGCATCAATGCATTTGTTTTCCTTTTGGAAACAGGAGGGGAACCTCTTTGGCCACAGCTGAAAATTATGCCTTATTCATGGTGCAGCTATACACATAGCATAAAGTGATCTACTGTTGGGTTACACTATGTGATGATAGAATGATAGGCCTGGTAGGCCAGAGAGAAAGCCTCTTTCCTGGACCCGGAGGTGACCCTGGGACTGTATCCAGGTCACCGGGGATGGGCGGAGAGAGGATTGGAGCTTGTTGACAAAGCTGGACCTGTGAGAGGTGATGAATGCAGTTTGTAACCTTATAGGGTATTATTTACATATTACCATAATAGGCAATGTCTCTGCTTTATCCCAGGTGATAGGGGAACACTGTGGTGAACATCTTTCCTGTTTATATGATGTTATATCCTGTTCTGTGTGTGTATTTAGGGAATTGGAGCTGCGCAATAAATCACTACTTCTTCTTTGCTTTACTTTGCACTGGAACTTGTGTGCGGAGTCATTGCCCCTGCGTCAACACTGCAATCTGCAGGTACCTTCCTGGGCCTGATGGAGCGCCATGGGAAGTCAGTTAAAGAAATTCCAGTGACTGTGAATGACACAAGCCTGCAGTGTGTTACTTGGGAGTGAGTTTCCCATTTAGACAATTATGCAAAGTATCTGTTTTTCCACCAGTTCTGATTTTCTCAAGAGCCGGATACACATCATGCCTTTTCCAATGTTTTTGTCAGACTGTCAGATCACATTACCAAATGAAAAATTGACTCCTCTGGTGTAAAACCAGTAAGTGACAGCATAATTCCAGCTTTGTGCTGTAAGGTGAGAACTGTACAGAGCAGGTCACAAACGTGATTACACAAAGAAATTCACTGAAGAGCTTTTAAATTAAGCTTTTCAAATGTCATAATCTGATGTAAATTTATAAGAGCAGGTTTAATGTAGATGAAAATATTTTTACTTTAGCTCAGCTCTTTTGAATCAAGAACAGATGCTGTTGGATGGGGTTTTTTTTAACTTGGCATAGTTCTGAAATTATAGATGTGCACTGTTGTGCTGAGTTGCCCCAATAGCTGTCTTTATGCTCGGTGTCTTCTTCAGAGACACTCAAAAGCATTGCAGAAGACAGTTTCATATGTTTAACAATGACAAAAATGTGTGTTTAGCCACATCAGGAACAGCAGAACTGGAAAGGGCCTGCTTTCATCTCTGGTTCAGGTGAATACCATTAGAGTTGGTAATGTTTTAATGCCAGATATAAACCTCGCTCTGTGAGGTTGTATGACTCTTGAGCATTCAACATAGTGTGCTTAGCTACACATCTGGCTCACACTTGAATTTGCATCTTCATCCTATGAAAATTTCCAATTCATTGGTTCAGCAGAGTGAATGCTCTGTGCTGGAGTCTGTTTCTCAACAACTTATCTTTCCTGAGAAAAGAAGAAAATATATTTGCTAGCTTATTCCAGCTTAATATGTTCTCTTATTTAAGTTAAATGTCCGGTGTTCTGCCATTTCAGACATCAATGTCCTCTGAGTGAGTTTGATTGTCCTTTCAGACAGCTCTGGGTATTTCAGGTGCCTTTTAATAATGGATAAAAATGTGTGAACTACTTTCTGCAGCGAGGCACGACAAATATAGTAACTTCTGACAAGCTATGGCAATGTACAACATATCATCTGTTCCTTGTGCTCAAGTAAAAATCTGCATCCCTACAGAGAGGCAAGTTAGATACCTGTCAATAGCTGCCTATGTGCAAGAGAGTTGGTAAATACTCTGTGACATAAAACATTTTAGTGCTGGAAGAAGAATGACCTATCACCTATTTATTGTAGACTACAATATATAGAGACATAGCTGGTAGCTTGACAGTGTACAGCCATGATAGTTTGCGTTATTATTAAAGCTTGTTTGTGTATCAATGAAGACTGTATTAACTCTTCCATGATAATTGCTTATGTATGAGCTTTGCTGTGGTAATATAAAGTGATCACGACACTAGGATTAAAACAAAAAAAAAAAAAATTCTCACACTGTTGAATAGTGTATAAAAAATTTTGAAAGCTAGTTTGCATGTCAGAATTCTACATGAATGGATTAATTCTAAAAGTCACAGTTAAGATTTATTTTATTTTTTCCAGTCCTGATTGGCTACAAATATCTCTTTTTTTTTTCAGATTAGTTAGCATTTTTAAATTAATGCTGCATGTGAATTTGCAAAACGGGTTGTCTCCTGTACAAAACCAGAATATAAATGTGTGTGTATAAGTAAAAATGAGTAAAATATTTTCAGAACTAAAAGATATGAATACTTTTTATGAATAGTGACCATTTTTGTTTTCTGCATTCATTGTAAAACTGTTCAGAAGAAAACCAAAAAACTTTACATAAGACTACACTTTTGTGAAAACTACTTTTTAAATTACATTGGAATAGATACGCTACTAGATATTCTTGATTTTAGGGGAAGAAATTAAAAATTGCCCCTCGAAGTTTTCAGAACAGGCATTTCATACCTTTTTCCTATGATTTGGTTTATTCATCTGGTTTATTTAATACTAGTTAGCAAACTATGCTCAGATTTTAATGTCTTTGACAGAGCTGACTTGATACAGTAAGTAAATAAATAAAACTCCATACTTTGTTACTAGAGCTATTTAAAATGTACGATTGCAGGTGTAGTGGCTTTAATGGTTTGGAGGGTTTCTGTGACTGTTGCAGAGCTAATAGTTGATAGACAGGTTGCTGAACCAATGAAAGAAGCCAGTAACACCTCTACAATTTAGGCCTTCTGAAGGGGGAAGAACGAAGAGTACCAATTGCCACCTTGACAGTGCACCACCGGCAGTACTGGACAACTCGAGATGCTGTGATTCCCATCTACAAGAGCATCCATGAATTGGAGAGCCGAGGGGTTGTGGGGTTACAGGAATGGGCTGCGGGCGGCTTTGGCCTTGATGGCTTGCAGCTGTGTCCCTGGGAGGAGGGAATGCCAGCATTGAATGCAGGTGTGCTGATTTTGGTAACAAGAAACATGTGAGTGGCCCAAGAGATAAGTATAAAAGGCTGTGCTGCAGGCTCACAAGGGATACCGAGCTGAGTTGGAGTCAACTGGGTGGATGCCTGCTGCTGCTTGCTGCTGCTTGCTGCTGCTTGCTGCTGCCGAGCCTGATGTCTGCCACTGCCTGTCACCACCTGCTGGTGCCTGCCACCCTCATCTGCCACCATCTGCTATTGCCTGCCACCCTGCTCTATGCTGGACTTTTGGACTCTGACATCTGGTGCCCTGTGTTTGTATGTATCATGGCAATAATTGGCTTAGAGTCTCAAAGGCTTGGAGTCTCCAGCAGTATAAGCCTCACGGACTGCAATCCACTTGGGGGAAGTGGAAAAGCCGGCCGGCGCGTAATCCCTGGGCGGGGGTGTGCCCAGGAGAGCCGTGAGTAGCCTACGCATGTAAATCCAGGATTGGACTGCTTATGGGTGAGCCGTTGTAGCTCTTGCCCATGTGTGATTACTGCAAATGGTGCCGCGTTTTTAGACTGCAAACTATGTTGGCCCAGTGTACGCCGACATCTGGAACTCTGTTGGCCATGTGCATGCCAACAAGGGGTGATCAGCAAAACCCACTCACCCTTCAACAGCCCCATTTGGCCTGTGCGCAAATAAATAAATAGATTTCGTGTGCTTGGCTCATAACCAGCGTCAAACTGCAATAGCAGGCAATGATTCTCAGGATTTAGCCTGACTACAAAATAATTTGGGAGCGTGTTTTTTGTTGTTTTCTCTGGTGATATATTTGCTCTTCTTTAGGGTTAAGAATGGATTAGTCACTTCAATAGCTATATTTAGCGTTCTTTGTATTACTGATCACTAAAGGCATATTTAGTTTTAACTCTTCATTTACTTTATATTTAAGGGTCGTAAGCCATTCATGACTCAGGAGATAACTAAAACCTTTGGTGTATTAAGGTGCACCATGTTTGCATTAGTCTCCAAGAAATAGAACTAGTTTATATTGAAGTAGCTTATTTTAACTCACTGGACAGAGATTTATTTGGCTTTTCCTCTTCTTTTCTGGGAAAAAAAAAAAAAAAAACCCAACAAAAAACCCAACAACTTACACATGCATAAATCAGTTCTTGAACATCAGACAAAAGACAAGTAAATAGTTACATTTCCCTAAAGAATACTTCTGGTTCAGTTTTTGTTTTTTTCTTAAATACAGAGTTCACTTCTTGAAATTAAGGTATACATAGTAAAAGTTATACTGGAGATTTTTCAGAATGATTTGGAAAGAAGCCTTTAGAATGTACTCTGTTTTGATATGATACTCTATCTTTCTTTCACCTATCATGCTATCTAACTGCATTCAGTTCCTTCAGTCTTCATGTCTGCTCTGATAAGATATTTCAGAAGGAATCCAAGCTGTCCACTCTATTTTTCATCTATTTTTAATAAAGTAAAAAAGAGGAATAAAAATTACAATGGAAAGTGTTTTGAAATTGTGTTTTAGAATACAGGTTTTCCTATGTTAAGAGGTAGTCTTCCATCCTGTCTAATTAATTCAATTTTGCTTTTTAAGCAGCATATCCATGCTCTGGTTTTTATGTTTTTCAAATCTCTTGAAGTACCTACAACAAAAAATTTGCGGATGATCTTATGGGCTGTGCTCTAGCTCAGATTCGCAGATCAGATGCTAGCAGCTTCACTTGAGCAAAATTTTTTCCCATTTATTTTCAGTTCTGTGATTAATATCTATTCTTCTCTTGCTATATTAAGTCTGATCAGATTTTAACTCAAAGCTTGTCATTCTTTTCTAGGTGGCTTTTGCAAAGGCTTATTGATGCATTTATCTTACGACCTATAAAATGTTTGCCTCCTTTTTTATAAGGGTAATTGCACAGATGTTCCAGTCTGGCTGCTCTTCAAGACATTAAGAGTGACCTCTGGTTCAAGGAGGAAATGCAGGTTGTAAGCAGGAAGATACAGTTTTAATTAGTGTATCTATAACTCCAGCCACAAGACCAATAATTAAATCAGTCTGATCCAATTACTATTTCAATCAGATTCAGATCCTATAGTTTGCTGTGCAATACTGTAACAATCTTACTTCTTTTAAGCATCTAAATAGCATCTTATAAGCAAAATCCTGTGTTCATTGTACTGTAAGAGAACACTAGGGATGTTGTTAAATGCTTGCTGTTGTTCAGCAGGATGAAAAGGGCTGTATTTGACAATCTCAGAGTCTTGCAGGAGTTCCATCACTATTGCCCACGTGGAGTTTAGATGGGACAACAACAACACCAGCATCACACTGTCCAGCCATACATAACCAGGAAATACTCATCAGAATGGGATTTTTTATAGCTGCACAGTGATTTCTGTCCAAAGGTTTCTAACTCACATACATGTGCATGCATCTGCACACACACACACACGTATCTGATCAACCCTGCCCCGCCAAGAATCACTTTCCTGTGGCTGAGACTATTCTCAGTAGAGGNTAAAGTCGGGGAGAAAAAGTTTTGCGTAATGCTTCATTTGTCAACAGTACCTTGAGGACTTTTCCTGTGCTGAACTCAATATTTCTGTTGAATAAGACAAATACCTTTTTCTATGGGTCAAAACTAATGTTTTGAAGAAAGTGACAATTAGTATAAGATCAGCAGGTTTTCTTAACGATGACATATTTTGCTTGACGATGTTGCAGATATATTCCTTCAGCATACTACTTTTTCAAATAAATAATTTAAATATGAGTGTTAGTATGAGACCAAATATGTTGACAACAAAAGAAACACAAAACCTGGGGGTTTTAGCCATTTGCTTTTATCACATAAAGCTTTACTTCCCAACTTGCAGGCAAACCCCCATGCTGTTTCAAGGACATTTTTTGGACTAAGATCTTTGAATAATTTGGGAAAAAATATTACAGAGGTCTTATTATCAAAAGACTAAATTTTGTATGATAGTTAAGATTTATTTTTGTCTATATTTTATGTAGGTAAATTAAAACATTTTCCAAAGGTGACATTCACAAAAGAAAAAGTATTTTTTCCAGGACAATTTTTAGTCTAATGATAAAAACCTTTCTCTTAGAAGAACTTTAATTTTTTTTTTNTAGAGGCTTACGGTAATATTTTATTCCTAAGATTCTGATACTCCTGTATGCTGTCATATGTATGAAGCATATATATGCTTCTCTTATTCCATACAAAAATCACCATCTCAACATTATTGCAGGGCCTTTTGAGGACTATTTGATTTTCAGTGTGTTGAAATCCACCACATTTGTGGGGNAGAAAGTTTTTAATAAAAAAATCCATGGAAAATTATGATGAAGGAATTAATAGTTTCAAATTTGATAAGCTATTTATTTTTAGGCATATTTAGACTTCCAATCTTTAAATCCAGACTATAAGATTATTTGTGAAACAACTGACAGATGCGTCCCTAATTGCTACTATAAGAGAAGAAACCTATGGTTTCTGCTGTCAAATTATAAAACTTAATTGCTAGGTTGGGTCTTAATAATGACAAGTCAATGTTTAAGTCTTTGTGGTGCACAAAAGCAGCCTCACTACTGAAATACAAACAAATCCACCATGTTTTTAAAATTCTGTAAGAAGTGAGAATAAAGAGATCCTGTCAAAAATAAAGCCTTGATAATGTTGAAGGCAATACATAGGGGTTATCAAAATGAGACTGATCCCATTATTCTTCATTTGGCTAACATAAATTGTACAAATTATGCATTTTTCTCTTTATGGTACTTCGGGCATGATGAGACTCAGAGCTTTGCAACTATCCAACAGGTAGGACAAACTGTTATCATGTGCAAGCACACAAAGGATGTGAAACAGTTTGTGAGGCATATATAATGCTGTCTGGTTTTGGTTTTAATATTAGTGCAGAATTAAATTGCCTTCAGGTGCCCAAACTTCTTATTTTCACACCACATTTATCAAACATAGGAACTCAGAAGACCATCTCTCTTGGGCCATCTTTTTAGACAGGTGTCACTGTCGTGGGTGTCAGGAATGCCATTAATTAATGCCAGTAAATGAATGCCATAACTTTCTAATTGTCTCTGTGCCAAAGACTTGAAGAACTGGGCTGCTGAGGGCAACTGCAGGAGAAAAGTGCCAGGGACTAACACAGACCAGAGAAGAAACAGTTGCCCAGGGAAGCCAAGAACACATCACTGCCTCTGCTGTTCTGGTGCCTGTTTTCCAAACTGTTGTAGAAGAACCTTTCCCTATATTTTTCCGAGCTGCATGGTAATGCCCGCCAGGATGTAGCTGTCCTTAAATCAGTGGTGTATAAAACGGAAATGCTTTTAGTATTCTCTTGGATTTCAAGACTGCAGGATGAAGCTAGGTTATAATTTCAAGCATTTTCTTGCAGTTATGAAAACTAAACAGTAATTTATGTACTGTATGTACTCATATATTTTTTATGTATACATACCTTTGGTTAAGGTAATTAATTTTTGATTAATTTAAAATAATTATTTTGCCTAAGCAATTGTTTTCAAAATAATTACTGGTCACCAGGAGTGGTTATTTTATTTAAACATTAGGACTAAAAGATTTAAAAGGAAATCATATGCTTTAGCATTTTAACGCATCATAGGGAAATAGTTCACAAATAAGGCTTTCATGCAACGTACTTTAGACACTGGTTTACAGTGATTTTCACTAGTTATTTGCTGGAGGTCTTTTAAGAGTCATCCTAATACCTAGGTGTAACACTGATCTAACAGAGATGTTCTGAGAGCTAATAGACCCTTTATAGATAGACTGTACCTATTCAATTATAGTAAAAGTATTTTCTAACCTTACATTTAATAGAAAGTAGCTGGGACAAAGAGAAGAAAAGCTTTTGATAGCCACTGGTCTCCTTTCTGCCCAAATTATCTCATGCTCTGTAGAGTCCCTTTCTAAACCAGACCATTGAGCAATTACCTGGTTCTGCTTACATTTTCAATAGCTTCTAAAGGCTAAAATCCTCTCAGAATGACAGCCCATGTACAAAGGTGAGCAGTACTCATGTGCATTTAGAGCTGATCAAAGAGTAAAGAAAAAGTCACACCTAGGCAGCAATTAATGCCACTTCAAGTTAAAGGTGATTTTCTTACAATATTGTCACTTTATAGTATGCACATTGTCTCCCATTCAGTCAAACACTTATGCCAGACCAAATTATGACTTTGAATAGACAAAAAAAGTTTCAAATCAGAATACCCTGCAGATTAGGAAGTAGCTGTGTTCATTCAGTGTCCTTCAGGCTTGTTTTCCTTCAACAATACTATGATAATCTCTTTTTTCCCCTCTTTCTGTTGCACATATTCTACACAGTGTTAGATGCTGAACAGAAGCACTTATATCAGGAGAGAAATTAGGCTGGGCTCTTTAATGCAAATCATGAAAAATAAGTACATCCTTCCTTTGGCTATAAAGGGAATCCCAGGCTGCTTTTCTTTCAAGTTAGGTAACTCCTTCAATAGCAGTTCCCATCAGATTTCTCCTACACACAGAACTTCTCCCAACAGAAACACTTGTCTCCAGAATCGTTAATAATTGCTTCCTACAGATTGGAGGGAGTCATTACAACAAAAGGAAATTTACTCATAGTCAGATGGCTACTACACAAGGAATATAAGATTCAACTCTTGTTATGTTATTGTGCCTGTGAGGGTATAGCACCTGTTATGATCTTCATTTAAACACCATGCTCTTTGCCTTCTGCTCATCATATTCCCCAAGGCTGTTAACTTCTTTCTTCATTCCATTGCTAAATCTTATCCATTTTATGAAAAAAAAAAAAAGTGTACTCCTAATAGTTACAAGCCATTTCTTACCTTATTTTAGAAGGAAAAAGTGGGACTCACTATCTCAAGGAAGCCAGTTTGTAAACTTTCACCCTGCCAAAGCTTATACATCTGTTTAATGTTTTGCTAACAACAGTGATATTGAAGAGAACGTAGCTGCTGCCACTAAGTTAGAAACACACATAAGTTTTAGCAGGCTCAGGGCATAATTAAATACGTATTATTTCTCTTTCTTCATTTAGTCTCAATAAGAAAGCTGGAGAATTTTAAAATACCATTATCTATGTCTTGTCTTACTGAATTTCTACTGTCATGGTGCAATTTTAATAAAACTAGTGATGGATATTTATGATGTAAATGGAACATTTTATTAAATTGCTATCTTTTACAATTGATCTATTTTTTAAATTCTGTTTTTCTTTACATATCCGAAAATATAGTTTGAAATATCTCAACTAATAAAGTAGTTAGATAACTTTTAAATATTACTAGTATGAATGTATGCAAAGATTGTTGCAGTACTAGTAGAAAAATATGTCACTATTTATCTCTTTTAATTTCTAAAAGAAATCCTAGAAAATTTTGAGGGAACACTGAGTATTTCCATGAGTGAAATCTCTTACTAGACTTACTACTAAGATTTACTACTACATTTTTTTGCAGAGACATTTCCCTAGAAAAGCCACAGTGTTACAAAAAGTAAGTCATTAGACAGTAATCAAGGTAACAATGATCACTTATTTTCAATAGTATTTCCCATATGGAAGATAATTTATAGGTTTTAGAACGATTTGGCTTTAGGGAGATATCTGTGTGAAGGTCATCCTGAAGTTATTTGCCTTAATCTATTCCTCATATCAAAAGCAATTAGTTCTGATTGGATAGACATTATGTAATAGAAAAATAAGTCAGTGGAGTAATAATTGTTAGAATATGGTGAAGAAGAAAGTATTTTCTCATTCTCTTTTGGGAACAAAACAAATAAGGACACCATTTCTAGAATTTAACACTTGTCATTACTGTGTGCTTAATTCAATTATTGTTATTAAAACTCTCACTACTTTAACAATACTTTAAAATTATTAATATTTTTATACTTGTTGACAGATTCATACTGCTAAAATTTTACAATATTTAGGAATGCTATTATTCATCTCTTGATGATGATAAAAAATCAAAAAAGTTCATAGGAGACTGGCAAGTTCATTAAAAAGACTTTTTTTAATAGAGAATTAGATTATATAATATTATATCTATCTGGTTCTCATTATAAATATTATTCTAGGAGCAATTCAGTAAAATCATAAAAATGTGAAAGACATTATTCAGGTTATTCTCCTTCCATTTGCACTTGCTGTGGAATCATATTGGATGTTTATACAATGTTCATAGAAACAGAAAGAAAATGTTGATGAAAACAATTAATTAATCTGTAAGAAGACTGGGAATATAAAATTTCTCAAAACATGAATTATAGGATTTTAATAAGCTGCTTTCAGTGGGGTGTATGAAAGAAAAGCACCCAAAGTCAGAAATGAGTTATTTAAAATATGCAGTGGAAATATTTATTAAATTTCTTGAGGAAATAAATGCTATTCCATTTGTTTCAGGTAATATTAAAGAACTAAACTGCAAAAGTTTTCCATAATGTCTGGAGTCTCAAGACAACTCTTAACTAAATGCTGCAGAAGAGCAGTCTACTCAGGATGACTCATGCTGTCCACATGAAGTTGTATACAGAGAAGCCCAATCATGAAAATGTTTACTGGCTTGCACAGAAAAAAACACAAGATTTTGTTTTTTGAATTTTCCTAGCCTCTGAAGACAGAGGCTGATAATTAAAATATGTTTTTAGTGTAATTACAATGGCATACGCACAGCATGGCAATGAAAAAATAACACCTATAATATATTTTTTCTAACTAATAATGTAAGGGAAATTATACTAATCAAGGTAAATTAATATCTTAACTCAGTGTTTAAATATAAACACAAAAGGTGGTATCCAATCTGCATATAAATAAGTATTTGATTGTTGAGAAAATAATCCATATTTCCATAGGTTAAATAGCTGCTCAAATTCATTAAAACCATAGACATATTAGTAAATAAAGACATTTTAAAGACTTGATAAACCTCTCCAAGTAATATTCCAAAAAGTTTCAACACTTCATTAGTTTTTAAAATTAAAGTCAATGTTTAATTTGAAAGTCACAGTAGCAACATTTTCTTATTTATTCTCCATTAATAATTATTCTGGGATAGTTGTTAAAGCAACAGGACTGGAACACCTGATATCACATACCAACTTCCAAAAGAAGCTGGAAATATTAATATGCCATTTGTGCTGTTGTTTCAAACCAAAAAGGCACAGTTACAGTT
Organism: Pachycephala philippinensis; assembly: GCA_013397055.1. Classification (NCBI taxonomy): domain Eukaryota; kingdom Metazoa; phylum Chordata; class Aves; order Passeriformes; genus Pachycephala; species Pachycephala philippinensis. The sequence continues at coordinate 176,364 of VWZT01002089.1, forward strand.
AAGTGTCAGAGCAACAAATAATATCCGTAGAAGACAGATTGCTTTTTGTTTCCTTAATTTCAGATTTTTATTTTCCTCCTTTGTAACTTGAAGTCAAATAACTTAAATCCTGGTATTAGTTTTGTTCTTTTCCCAGACTTAAAACTAGTAAGTTTAACTGAAACAGTTAAGGACCAAATTACCTACTTAAAATTCCTTCAGTTTTAAACTTTTCTCAAATTATTATCCTTATATAGTAGGATATTATGAGGAAAAAAAGAAGACCTCTTTGTTTCCTCTTCTGTTGAGGACAGCCAGCATTGGAGCATGTTGTCCTGAGAGGCATCCATCCTTCAGAGGATTTTATTCCTCAACTGGACCAAGACCTGAATGGCCTTGTCTGACCCCAGAGGCAGCCCGTTTTTTGGCAGAGGAGTAGCCTAGAGATCTCCCAGGGTCCATTCCATGATCTGCAAAATACTTGTAGGTACAACTTCTCTATGTCATGTCAGCACAGAGAATAAAGTGTAACTTGTATCAAATTTGAGTAATTTATCCTCATTGACAAAGATCTTTTGCATTTAGTGAGGCATCCTTTCAAATCACACTCGGTGAATAAATAAGAATTGGAATGTTTTGGATATTTGATCTGTTTTCATTTGCTGTCGCATCTGGAATTGATCACTTAAGCTCTCAATGGAGTAAATCCCCAACTTTTAAAATGTCTTTTAAAACCTTGTGCTTCTGTTTGTGTTTTCTGAGGAGAGTCATTAATGTGAATGAATGTACTCTTACAAGATTCTACAGAAAGATTAGCATGAAGGAAGAACTCCATAGGAAACTAAGATTAGATTTTCCTTGCTCAGTAAATATCTGTTGTAAAAATATGTCCTAAAAAAGGTCTTCCTGGAATCAAACAAGGGTCTTAGGACATCTCTGACTTCATTACTTTCAAGTTCCTTACTAGTTAACTACATTCCATCAGGATTTAATGTATTAGTTCATTGAGGTAGTAACTCTGGGACTGGGCTAGTTAAGGAAAGGATCAACTAGGCCCTTGAACACTGAGCATAAGGAAAAGAATAGCTGGGGTTAGAAATCTTAGCAGGATAATTCAGGTGCTTGAGGCTGGTTTGGTCTCTTATTTTTCTGTGTCCACAAACACAGTGAGTACTGAATTTTGTTATATTCCAATAGCTGAAGAACAGCCATTTTGGATTTTTTTCATCATGACAATAACACCCAACAGCCACAAAAAAATTAAAAAGAAAAAATTGGCTGTTATTTGATTGAAGGGTCAGTCAATCCTTTTTGTCCTGACCCTTCTCCCCTTACTGCTCCATGCCTTGGCACATATATCCAGTTTTTTTTCTGCACCACAAATTGCATAGCTGGATTTCTTCCAGATATAAGAGAATACAAGGTTCAGCAGCTTGGGTGCCCTAAGAAACTCAGGGCTTCTCTCAGTTTTGCTGTAGAAGATAGGGATATCCAACAGAGTTCTCCCAAGCATTAGGAACAGGTAATGCATGGTCCTAAATATTATATATTCCTCTGCCCCTAGCAGAACATATAGATGTAAAGCATGTTTTACTCTCAAAATTGCTGTCAGTATAGGCAACACATTTTGGATGGAACTTGGGAAATAGTTTATGGCTGTTTCTGTGCAGCATCTTGTAGTCATTAAAGCAACATCAGGAAAAGTGATTGTAGCTGGCCTAATTTGCAGTATTTGTGTCACATGCATTAGATGCAAGAGTGAATCATTTAAGCTGCTGCAGCCATTTTCCACAAGATGGTTTGATTGTTTCAATGGCCATCAATTTAGGCACAACGTATTTCTGCTGAGGTAAAGTATACCTCAAGCCAAGACAAGCTCATATCATTTAAGGTGAGACCTAGACATTTAAAAATTACCGTTCCTTCCATGTCATGTTACTACTTTTTGATTGCTCTGGCAAACGAGCTAAGTGAGATTATAAACTGAGTTGCAGTCAGAACAATACATATAGAGATGTTGTAGGCTTCTGTGCTTCATTAAAATCCTAGCACACTTTTGGGACGCTCTTTTTTCTATACTATTTTGTTCAAAGGACAATATTAATAACAATAAGATTGTGAAATTATTAATAATATTAATTGATAATCTTCAATTTTTCCTTCACTTTGAAAATATTGACTACCTCCATAAGCACCTCTATATTGTCAAATATTTCACAGTTACCCTGAAGCTGCAAGCATTTTTTGAGTGTTTTTACAAAGCATATTCACCTGTTGTTTTCTTAATAAATAAAATTCTTAATTTGTCTCTAAGGCAGCCTCAGACAGGATCTTTAAAAGATTTACAAGTCCTTTTTTATTATATCACACAAGTAGTCTGTTGTCGGAGAAACACGAAACACCAGGAATGTTCCTAGTCTTTTTCTTCCTTTTACATGTGTGCAGAGTTTCTTTCTAATTTCTAGCATGATTTATTGGAAGAAGTCCTTGTACAGACTAATAATGAAGAAATTTTTGTTATTCCACTGGAAACTGGAAGGATGTAATTTGATTTCTGAGAAATGAAATCATAGAGTATCTCAACTTGTAAGAGACATAAACGTCGTTAAGTCCAACTCCCTGCTCCTCACAGGACTACTCAGAAATAAACCATATAATGAAAATTTTCATCCAGAGACTCCTTGAACTCTAAGAGGCTGAAAACCTAAAAACTGAAAAAAAACCCAAGCAAGCAAGCAAACAAAACCAACAAAAAACTATTTTATGTTAGTCAAAATATAGCAAGCTGATGCTTTCGTGGGAAGCCTGAAAACTGGTATAATGAGTCCCACATTTTTTTTACACTCCTCACACATTTTCCCTATAGATATTTTTTGACAGCACATTTCACAAAGAAACAAGTTATATTTGCTATCATATTAAAGGTGTAAGAGAACTTGCATAATATTTAAAAGTTATTTGCATTTATTCTGTTTCCCATCCTGTTCCTATTTTCTGTTCTTTTTCTAGTCACCTCTTTCCATCTGGTAATTAAACATCTATATTTAGCCTGCCCAATAGATCTTTTATTTAAGAGATTAATGATTTTTTTGTTGTTGTTATTAATGCAGGTCAGTCATGAGCTGAAGAGACAGAAGGAGTTGATATGAAACTCCTGTGTTACATTTGTTTGAAGAGGTGTGTGTAGTTCTGGGCAAAGGACTTGTACCAGAGAGATGTTTTAAAGACCCTGGAGGCTGACAATTACTTTCCGAATGGCTGCTAAATGCCTGTGTGGGCATTAGTCCCACATGTGAAACTGGAATATTTTGCATTTCTGCATGATTAAAGGGATATTTATATTTTTGCACACCCAGCTGGTAGAGGAATTCTGGTCTATTGACATTGGAGAGAGGCAGTCCTGGATGAAATGCGTTTCACCTAACTCTAGCTGCCTGAAAAATGGGCATCTAGTCAAACCTATTCATCTAGGCCTCTTCTCCCTCCCCTTTCAGTCAACAGAGAAATAGATTCTGCCACAGAAAATTCATGCCCCTATCTCAGAAACACAACCAAGACGAGATGGATTACCTTCTGGGAGTTGCCTCTTTCTCTTGAGTAACTATATAGGGAGGCCACATTTTGAACTCTGAGCAGCCATTTGACTTTTAGATGGCTAGCTGAGCTGAAACACACCCTTTACATACATTTGTTGATCATATTTCTGTTTGCAAACAAGAAAATTAAAGACTTGGCAAAGCCATTCTATAAGCTGGAAGCAAATACTCCTAATGTGTGTTAAAATAAAACTGTATTTGTATTGACTGTATTTCCAGCCTTTCATCTGATGCTGTGTCAGTGATCTGCTGGGTTCAAAGAGTCAGCAATTCTCAACCCTGTAAGATGAGGAGGCTGAGGAGCAGAAGGACAGAATGGGCATCTAAGAAAGCTCTAAGTGCTTGAACAGTGAATTCAGAGTGAACAAACAGATTGATCAGCACTATGGGAACCAAGAACTATGTTGTTGCAAGTCAGCTACATCAGAATTAGTGAAAGAGGTAAACTAATAATGAACCGTGAAACGGAGTAGTATTATGCTAGTCAATATTTTGCAAAGAGCTGAACTGAATTTGGATCTTCCTTGCTAATTTGTATGTCTCTATGTTTGGAAAAATTAGGCCAGGAAAGAGGGTTCAGACCTCAGGCTTTACAAATTTAAAAGTCAATGGAATTAAAAGTTACACTCCAAGGTTTTGCTTGAGTATGATGTATGTATCTTGTTAATATGTTAAAAAGAAAGCTAATATAATCTCTTTCTTAAAATTATAAATTCTTTTTATTTCTAATGGCCTTCTGAACAACATGAAATTTCTATGAGTATATTTTCAGGAGCATCTGGGTTGTTAACAATGTTATCTACGATTTTGAAATTTCTTAGTTTAAATTTCCTCCAGTGGAATTCCAGAAATGTCAGCCTTTATAGTAAGCTCTACTTTGAAGTTAACTTTTCAGTTGTATGTGAATACAAATACTTTATTTATTGTCTTCTGAGCAAAGAAGCAGTGAGAATGTCACAGTTTTTTTGGCTGCTTTCATGTTGCCATCTGTAAAGAGATGAATCTGACATCTAACATTACATGAACTCAGTTATGTATTTCTATCGACCAGCAGATCTTTGTGTGCACCCAGTGTTGCACAGATTCAGTTTGTCCTTGAATCAGTCACTGTGAGTCAGTTTGCCAGAAGACATAGATGGATAAAACTGATATATGAAATGGAAGGAGAGAATGTACAAAAACTATAATAGATTTTCCTAAATTTCCCTCTCAGCCCAGCTAGCTACTAAGAGAAGACTGAGCCCAAGGACCAGAGGCAAGTGGTACTAATAAATGACAAGATGAGTTAGTGGGTTTGTACAGAGAAATCATAATATCCTGCTAGTTTTTTTTTTTAATTTTTGTAAAATTGATAGAACTTGCATTATTCAGTTTGTGTGTCCAGGTTTTGGTATCAAGAGGCCGCATGATGAACTCCGTGAAAAGATGTCAAGGGCCGCCCCGTGTCAGACGCAGCCAGATTCAGCTGGCTCCACAACGGACTCAGAACACAGCAGTCAAAATTATTTTCATAAAAGGACAAACCACTGCATGGCAGAAAGAACACTAAGAAAGGAAAGTGTGAGAGAAAACACTGGAGACACCAAGATCAGTGAAGAAGAAGGTGCTCTAAGCACTGCAGCAGAGATTCCCTGAAGCCTCTGGAGAGGAGCACAGTGGATTAGTATCCACTCCGTTGTTCGTGGAGGATCACACTCCAGAGTAACTGGGTACTACTGCCTGTAGAGACAACTCATGCAGGAACAGGGGAAAAGTGTGAAGGAGCATCCAAATAGAGTTGTAATGGACTGACCTCAACCTCCATTCCTCATACCTCTGTGCCCCTGCTAGAGGGATGAGGCAGAAGAGTCAGGAATAAAAGAATGAGGTTAAGCCTGGGAAAGGGTGGGGGAAAAATGTTGGTGTAATATTTTTTGTCTATGTTTTGTAGTATCCAACTCTCTTTTAATTGGCAATAAAATAGATAAATCTTCTGCATGTCAAATATGTTTTGCCTGTGACAGTAACTAGTATGAGATCACCGTCTTTATCGCATAAGCTTTTACATCTTATTTATTTTCCGGCCCTGTTGAGGACAGAGAGTGAGAGAGTGGCTGTATGGGCATGTGACTGCTGGTCAAGATTAAAACATTACTTTTGTATGTCTTCAAACTTTTACATTGAAGGAAAATTTCTTAGGTTCAAGTCATTTCAATAAATAACTGCATTTACATTTTGTGTAAATTGTATCATGTCACATTCTTTAAACTTTCCCTAAACCTACAATGCTTTTTTTCATTTAATCCAACTAAATATTTAGGACTGCATTTCGTTCTGTGGAAGTAGAAGAATTCATAACTATACCACATTCAACACACCTGCCTGTAGTCCTGGTGGACAAGTTTAATGCCATTTATTGGTGTTACCTTGTGGAGAATGTGGACTGCTTGCTGCAGAGCAAAGGCAAAAGATTAAGGGAAGCAGTTATTCCTCTCTGAGGGGGATACATGAGGCCACAACTAGACTACTGTGTCCATTTCATCCCCCTCTCCCCAGCCTCCTTCTTCCCCCAAGTAATTTTGAAATAGTGGCGCTTTCTGTGAGGGACCAGTATAAAGATACTGAGTCCTTGTGGGAAAGAAGGCCAATGGTATCCTGGGTTGCATTAGGAAGAGCATTGCCAGCAGGACAAAGGAGGTGATCCTGTCGCTCTACTCGGCCCTGGTGAGGCCATATCTGGAGTTCTGTGTCCAGTTCTGGGCTCCTCAGTACAAGAGAGACATGAAGCTCCTGGAGCTGGTCCAGTGGAGGGCGACAAAGATGATTCAGAGACTGGAGCATCTCTCTTACAAAGAAAGGCTGAAGGAGATGGGCCTATTCAATCTTGAGGAGAAATGATTGAGAGGGGACCTCATCAATGTCTATCAGTTTCTGAAGGAAGGGTGTCAAAAGGCTCTGCTCAGTGGTGCTGAGCAATAGACAAGAGGCAATGGGTAGAAACTGAGGCACAGGAAGTTCCACCCGAACACGAGAAAGAGCTTCTTTACCTGCAGGTGACTATGCACTGGAACAGGCTGCCCAGAGAGGTTGTGGAGTCTCCCTCACTGGAGATATGCACAAACCATCTGGATGCAGTTCTCTGCCATGTGCTCTGGGATGACCCTCCCTGAGCAGGGAGGTTGGACCAGATGACCCCATTGTATTCCCTCCCAACCTGACCCATTCTGTGATTCTGTAATATCTGACTTGTGGAGTATATGCTTTACAGGGGATACTGAGATACTACTGAAGTTTGTTTAGCCTGGAGAGGAGGAAATTTAATTTGGATCTAATTGCTATGTTTCTCTAAATAAAAGTGGTTCCTTGACATCTAAACTTTCTGGAAATGTATGATGAAATCATAAGAGCCAAAGTTTACAATAAGGTTGTAAGAAAAAGCATCCTGAATTTCCGCAAGTCATCTGACTGTTGAACACATTTTCATTAGGTTTACCCATATATAAATAAACACATGTACATATACACAACTTCCACTGAAGTCTGTGTTAGCTATTATTTTTCTCTGTCTCTACAAAATAAAAGAAACATAAAATAATTTAGATTGGTAAGGATCTCTGGAGACCAAGTTGTTCATCCCCCTCATTGGAAGCAGGACCAAAGCAGATCTATGTGAACCATAAACAAATCCCCCTTATTTAGAGCAAGAGGAATGTTCATCGCTATATAAGTTATTACTACACTGCAGATATTGCATGTATATGTTGCAATTATTTAAATACAAGCCAGGTATCCATACCTAAACAGGTAGGTCTTTTTGTCCAGGAAAACTTAAAATTTTAAGAATAAAAATTTAGTATCTGCAAATACAGTAATTTTACTGAGAAATTTGTATATCTGATCAGTGTAAGGACTACAGAAAAACACAAGTCAGTTGATATTAAAAATGCATGTCAGATGAAGTGTATGAAAACACAGTATCTTGGCTGGTTTGCTTTTTCTTTGTTTTAGGATTATAAATTAAACCCTTTTTAGGAAATATTGCTGAACTGTTTCTTTGAAGGAAAGGTAGTTCAAACACTTCTATCTCCATTTGGAGGAAAGATTTCTTTAAATCAGAGTGAAATTTGAATTTGCCCCATGGTTTTGATGTGAAAATATTCACATCATTACTACTTTGTACTCTATTGTATATGATCTTTCATGATCAATTCTTTATGATGCTCTGCTATATTACAAGAGTCAGTTTCAGCAAACAAATCTGCAATTTTCTAATATAAATTTTGAATGGTTCTTCATAACATTGAAATATTCTAATTCCAGCAGATTTATAGCTTTCGTGATTATGATCAGACTGCCACTTTTCTACCAATATATGTATATCCTTTCCTTAGAATGTGTATTTAGAACACCAGTTTAATGCTTAACAGTAAAAATATCTCATATTTGAATAAAACATGCAGCATAGATTTCCTGGAACTGCGTGTATTTTAGACATTGATAATAACTCTCAATGAATTTATCACAGTTGAAATCTGCTTCTCAAAAGCTCAAACACTAGAAGGACCTTACATTTACCAAATGGTATAATTCATGTCAGTGTGTATTTGAATTTGTTAATTTATGACAGATAAAATTTAGCAAAGACTTTTTTTTGTCTCTAAAAATCACGTAGGTGTAAAACAATGTCTTTCTGTAGTTGAACCCATGGGAAACTGTAGAAAACCCATTTCATTAAACAAAACCCAAAAAGTTTCAAAAGTTTCAGTGAGAATGCATATCTTTGTATCAACATTATTAGAGAGAAAAAAAAAAAAAAGAATGGGTGTACAACTCCTTAAATTTGTTGTAACTCCCAAAGACAGTTTCTACTTAAATCATACTTTCAAGCTCACTTTAGCAGTCAGTTGTTGTTTATGCCTTTAAAAGCAATACTGTCTACTTTGCCCACTTTACAACCCATTGGCAGGATGGACCTGAAGCCAACCAGTGTTTAAATATTGTATCACCAGGGTCTCTGGTGTGAAGAGATTCCTATGGGAGCAGGTGGCCCAATCTGGACATCTAGCATTGGAATTCAGCTGTGTCCATGTTGGCATCTACATCTGATCCCATCACTCTTGATACCCTTTAGCAGTCAGTGTGTGAATTGACACGTATGGGTAACCAAGGGCAACCATCAAACCACAGCCAAAATGCAGAGGGTAGCTTTATTTCATTACCTTGCTAACAATGCCAGGCGGCAGAGACACATGGGGACATGCAGTGTTCACGCATGGGCATCGACACACAAGTTGGAAGTGCAAAGTCCTTTATTGCACAGCCCGAATTCCCTAAATACACACACAGAACAGCATGTAACATCATATAAACAGGAAAGATGTTCCCCACAGCGTTCCCCTATCACCTGGGGTAAAGCAGAGACATTGCCTATTATGGTAATATGTAAATAATACCCTATAAGGTTACAAACTGCATTCATCACCTCTCACAGGTCCAGCTTTGTCAACAAGCTCCAATCCTCTCTCTGCCCTTCCCCGGTGACCTGGATACAGTCCCAGGGTCACCTCCGGGCCCAGGAAAGAGGGTCTCTCTCTCTCTGGCCTTCAGGGCTTATTTCTCTATCATCGCATAGTGTAACCCAACAGGGACACAGGCTCTGTTCGGCGCAGTTCATCCTAGTGGACAGCAACGGAGGTGGGGCTCGCTGCCTACCTCACTATAATAAAGGGTTTCACATGTCTGTGTGAGAATGTGCTATCTCTCCACAGGATTTCCACTTCTCAAAACAGGTAGAGGATGAACAACATCAGGCATAATAGATATAGTTTTCCCACATGGACATTTTTTGCATTCCCAGCTGCAAGGTCACTTCGAGCAAAATTATTCCTTCCTCCTCTTCTGTGTTTAACCCTTTTCTCCCAACAGTGAGTGAACAGAAGCAAGTGTTCTTCAAACATGATTCATTTCACCTTAAATACTTAAATTTGGCTAGATGAAACAAATCTTTGAAGTGTCTATTGCTATCTGTGAGGAATCAAGGTTACTAGATTTGATAATACATCTGCATTCAGACAACTAAAGTTGAATTGTGTGACCCTTCCTGATGTTTTGTGACAATTCTGAAATACAGCTACATGTATACTGTACTTTATCTAGAGGGTTTGATCAGGTAGGCACACTCATAAAATTCTTCTGGGCTGAATTTGGTTCAGTATGAAATCTGAGAGAGAAGGTACTATATTTTGTAGGGAACTGGTCTAGCAATTTTTGTCATTTTCACACTTCTTATTGAAGCAAGAACTGAAGGAGACGGGAAAAAAAGAAACAGTTTGGGATGGGTGGGAAGTGCTTAATTCATTTGCACTGTGAATGGAAATGCATAGTTATACTGACTTTAGCACTTTTTTTTATGTATCTCACTTCAGTCTTTATAGTAAAAGACAGATAGTGGTAGCAGTTTTCTGTTCTTACTCTTTAGAAGAACGAGAACATAAATGGAATACCAATTAGGCGTTATGTTTCTCTACATCAAGCAAATAATGTTACCTTATAGGATTATGTGATTGAAATTGACGGGAAAAAAATTCCCCAAATTTCATGATGTCCTCTTTCCGCTCTTTGACAAGATTTGTGTTATCCAGATTGATCTCTTGGCAAGCAGCAATTGTCTTAAGTAATTTCATTATGGAGGTGCAGACACAGGGACGGTTTGGATTAAGACAACATTTTACACTGAAGTATCTGCTTTGTTGACAAAATTAACAGCTCACTGTCAAGTCAGCAATACCAATTGAGTACATTGCCAAGTAAAAGGCTTTCAACTCTTGTTTTCCAGAAGCCACACATACCACTAAATGCAATGTACACAGGTACAAGAAAATCTATCCTGTTTATTTTACTGTAATTAGCTTACACTGGTTGTTGTGAAGTATCACACTGCCCTTGGGAACAAAGTATAATAGTCCAAATTCAATGTATACCATCTATGTCTTGTGAAAGCATATTTCACCTACTGATCCTGCAGTGGTATTAGCACTCATGAAACCATGTGTTCTTCTTGACCAAGGAATAGAGGGAACTGAAAACTAAGACACCAAAAAGAAAGTAGCAATAAACAACATAAATTTTCAGCTCAGTGAACTTCTTTGTCTCCATTACTCTTTTTCAACCTGGTGAATGTCACTGTGAACACAGTATCTGTGTGGACAGAAGGGAAATAGTGTAACATAAAGCTGAAGGCAGGAAGATGCACAGGTTGACAGCAACACAGATCTACATGTTCCTCAGTAAGCTGTGACCTGAGCCAAACACCTATCCTACTCTTTTTCGTGGTATTCTGAAACCATGGAGAAATACATTTTGAAGCACATGTAATTTGCTACATTAAAGTGGTAATGTTGCTATATTAAAGGCTCACTTTTGCATCAGGCATTATCAAGAACTGCACTAGCTGCTTGCCATCTGAGGGACTAGCAGTGGGCTGCTGATGCACTCCAGCTGTTGCCCCACTGCAGCTCAGACTTGGTGTCTGAGCTTCTGTTGGTGTCTAAGGACTCCAGAAGCTGAAACAGAAGCACGGGTCTTAAGAACATGTCAAGAATAAGTTTTGAAACGTTTGTTAGACTTTGGTTAAGGATCATGAGAGGATGTGAAAGTAAAATAGATATCTGGGTTTCTTCAGGCTTAGACCTCAAGGAACAGATCAGTAACAGCAACCTGTTTTGTTAGACCCACTGTTATTCACATAGCACTGGCACATGGTGTTGATTTTTCTAGTAGCAGGAGGTAAGGTTTGTAATGAGTTTGCAAGGTCTCAAGACTGAGGGTTAGTTGTAACAGTAATTCTTCTCTTTCTATGGCTACTTTGATTTACTTTTGTTTAACTTTGTATGATACCATCATGGTTTTACAATTCTAACAATGTTGTACAAATACAGGTATGTTAAAATGGTAGAGAGCTTGAGAAATGATACCCTGCATAGCCTTACAGAACATCAGGAAAAGAGAAGGCAAAAGTGTATGTTTATCAACTTTCATTATGTTGTTTTTGCTGCTAAAAATTCATAATGTATTCTTTCAATTTCTGAAATAATTACAACTTGACTAATTATGATTCTTAGATTAGGCTGTTAAGATATCAATTATGCTAACAATAAATTATTGACTTTATATGTAGAGCATGCTTTCTTTTTTCATATACAAAGTTTTGAGCATAAAACTATTTATTCTCTGCTAATTGCCTATGAATCCAAAATTTCCATGGAGGAAATGAATAATTCTCCAAAACTGGAACAAACTATAGTTGTTAACTTTTCAGTAACAACCATTAAGCATTGAAAGTCTATTTTTCTGCAGAATAAAGATGGTAAGATCAATCGTACCTATATTATTCACTCACAAACAGATCAATTTCTTTATGCTCAGCCTTTATTGCAACATGCTCCTCTCCAGTATTTTTAAGGCATATTGAACCAAATTGGAAAAAGGATAAAGAAAAATAGAACTAATCTGTTGAGAGCCCTGACCCTATATTGATGCAAATAAATTACCTTAGCAATTTAATTGCATGTATGAGAGGATATGTATATCTATTGTATATGTATATATGGAGTATATGCATAAATGTATATTTTTGGTCCCCCCCCCCCCCTTTTTTTTTAATACTGATCAATTTTTCTTCCTGATTTGAATTTTTGGCCTCAGAGAAGACCAGACTGCATTTTTCCTCTTAGGAAAAAATGTTTCCTAGATAGTCCATTACAAGAACAGAAAAAAAAGTGGTTTTTTTTCCAAAGAAACACATTTTAATGAAACATCTACACGCTCTTGAAAACAAGGGTATGAGTTCCAGGTTTTTGGTTCCTCCACCTTTATATATTTTCCTGGTTCCTCTCTTCTTTTAAAAAGGTCCCTGCTTGTCTGTGTCAGAAGAATCACTGTCTCAGTGTCTGCTGGGAAAAAGACTCTGAATGCAAAATAATTGGTGTTGGGTGTTAGGTTTCTTAAGGGAATTTTCTTTCCATTTTCTTTCCATTTCTTTCTGTCATAGAAATGGCAAATAGGCCTTGATTAAGAGACAAAAGATGTAACCAATGCCTTGCATTTCGTTAGAACGGCTCTGGGAAAGGGGGGAAGCAGTGTGGTGTTTGGCAGTTTCTTAGCTGGAGTCTTTGCCCGGCTCGGAGGGCAGGCAGTTGTGGGTTTTGGAGCAGGACTTTCTCCTGCCCAGAGGACTTGCTGCTACTGCTGAGCCTTCCTTGCTGTTTCTCCTTACTGTTGGTGGGCTGCTGCTCCCAGGAGCGGCCATCGGACTGCGACTTTTTGGCACCTGCCCTTGCTGAGAGAGACCTTCACCATCTGCATGGGTGCCTCAGGGGAAAACTGGGCACCCCACCTCCTCCCTGTCTCCGGATGGAGCACCTCCCGGCTGCTTACTGGAGCCTTGGCTGCTGCTGCCATTGCCGGGACACCACACAGGACATGTGAGAGCCGGGGAAAACCAAAACACGCCCCCCCACCTTCTGTCTCCCCAAGGCTGCCATTACCCCCTGGGGAGGCTCAGCACATCCTTGGGCATCCCTCTGGAGCTGCCTGAGCCAACAGC
>VWZT01002089.1:190385-211451 GCA_013397055.1 Pachycephala philippinensis
TGCAGCCATGGGGGAGTCACTGCAGCCCCTTTGCCTCAACACCGGCCCTCAGCACTCCCTGCAGCCATGGGGGAGTCACTGCAGCCCCTCTGCCTCAACACGAGCCCTCACTGCACCCTACCGGTTGTGATCATAACTACACCAAAGGGGAAATGCTTGACAGGCAAGAAAAAGGCTGTTATTGGGTTTTCTGGGGTTTTTTGTTGGTGTTGTTTGTTTGTATATATGTATGTATATATTCTAGTAAAGAACTGTTATTCTTTTTCCCATATCTTTGCCTGAAAGCCCCATAAATTCAAAGTTATAATAATTTTGAGGGAGGAGGTCATCTTTTCCATTCCAGGAAGGTTCCTGCCTTCCCTGGCAGACACCTGTCTTTTAAACCAGGACCCTTGGCTACTGACTCTGTGACAGGGCTTTCTCAAATTTGGACCCAATCTCGCATATGCAGAAGCTAATTTGAGGATTAAAAGATTATGAAATTAGCAGACTATGTGGCAAATGGAACAGACTCATCTATTCTGTTTTCAAAATTTTATGCTTTTTTGCTTTTCTACAGTCTTTTAACTTATGAATCCTGATGCTATTAATTTCAAGCTATATTTAAAAATGTTTCAACTATCGTAATTTTGAAGAAATCTTTGTACCACCAACTGAAACACTAAACATTTAGAAGATACCTCTTGTTATCAAAACAATAATTTTATATTAATTATTTTGGTTATTATTTATGATGACTAAGTTCTCTTTGTGTATGCCTTTAACTGTCAGTACTGCCTGTCTTTGGGTATTTGTTCAAACACAGGTTTTTGCATGCATGATAGCACTATTTTCTGTTTCTTGAATATAATCTTTATTAAGCTGCCAAATTCATTTATTTTCAATCTTGTTTTAGAGGCTAAATAATAACTGGAAAATTTTAATACAGTAAAATCCATTGTGAGTCACAGAGCACTTTACTTTTACTAAGTTAAATTGCGTGAATGTCTTTTTTAAAAAATATTTTGGATCTGGACTTTTTTTGCACTTGTGACAGGTTTTCCTTTCCGATGAAAAAAAGATTATAAATTTGGTAATAACAACTGAAATGGATGCTCCATATGAACTTTCATTTTTTTCTACCAACAGAAATTCATTATGTTTAAGAATTTAGGGTCGTAATTAGCTATATGACATCAGAAAATACCTGGTTAGTGCAAAGGCTACTATTTATGCGAGTTAACAAAGGAATTGGGATATACTGTGTTTCTACGCAATTAACTTGAAATTATGGTAATAGCAACCATACTTTAAATGGCTGCTATGGAGTGTCACAGAACAGCTTATTTGCTAGTAACTAATTATGGGGAAGACATGTTCTCTTGGAAAGAAAGAGTAAGTAGTAAAAAGTAAAAATAAACTATGCTTAAGTCTCTTCTTAGCAAAAATCCAAATGATATTGGTTATCATCTTTAATAATACTTTTTATAACCCTTAAAAATATTGTATAGCATTTATGTAACAAGGGGCCTATGCAGGGGTGGCTTCTGTGAGAAGAGATCAGAGACTGTCTCCATGTCAGACAAAACCAGTTCCAACCAATCCCCACTGTTGCCCAAAGCTGAAACCATCAGTGATGCTGATGATGCCTCTGTGATAACATAATTAGGAAACAGTAAAGAACAGTATGCAGCAGCTGTGAGAGATGAGTGAGAAAATGTCAGAGAAAGAGAGGACTTCCTCCCCCACACACCTGAACAGAGATTCCCCTAGAGCCCGTGGAGAAGAGCATAGTGAAGCAGTCTCCCTGCAGCCCATGGACTGTGTCAGAGGGAATTTTCACCCTGCAGCCCATGTAAGACACCACAGCAGAGTAAGTCGCTGTGCCCTGAAAAAAGCTGCAACCTACAGAGAGGCCACACTGGAGCAGTGTCTTGGAAAAATCTGCAACCTATAGAAAGCACCACATGCAGGAGTAGGTTTTCTGGAAGGAAATATGGCCCATGGAGGAACCCACACTGGATTAGTCTGTTCCTGAAGGACTCTCCCTCAAGGAAAGGGCCCACACTGGAGAAGTTCACAAAGGTCTAGAACCTTTGGGAGGGACCAAATGCTGGTGTTGAAGAAGAGTGTGGGGAAGAAGACACAGTAGAAGTGAAATGGTATGTACTGGTTGCAACCCCAGTGATATTCAGGAGCACTACTTGGTCAAATAAAGGCAATTCTCACTAAATACTACTTTTGAAGAACACAATTGCACTTAACTCTGTAAGGATCTTATAATTGAATTTTTATAGAATTTCTTTTAAAAACAAGTTTGAAATTAATATTTAATTTTGGCTTCGAGCAGATAATTGCAATAGTGGAAACTTAGACATGCAAATATACAGAATTTTAATCTTAATAAGGAACATGGTCTCCAGAAAGATTACATTCCTTGCGATATAAATAAGAATGATACTGGGAAGTTTTACAGGAGAGTGTATAGCTAATTAGGGCAATACTGATGTGTGTTGCAGATCTCAGGACAGATTTTTTACATTCTCCTTCAATCCATACATGATTTTGTAAAGTAGAGACTGAGTATTGGTGAATTTAGTCCATATATCTTGATTAGATTTTCACAATTGGGCCCTGGTTGAATGATTTTAAATGGAGAGACCTGTGAACAAACCTGAGCTCTATAACTACATCTGAAAGGGTCAAATGGCTGCATACTTTGTCCATCTTCCTTACAAATAAAATGTTTCAATTAATCTACATTTATCAGATTAAGAAAATGTTTGAACATTCTAGAAACATCCACCATCCATTAATTCTTTCACCATCTAGATCCTGAGTGCTAGTCTTCAAGTTACAGTGAGTTTGCATTTGTTTCTAAGTGGCAATCAAAGTGGAAGGCATGCATTGAATCTAAAAAATCTAAGGCTGCCTATTTTATCACACTTTGCCACAAAAAGGGGATCAACAAGCACTGAGCTGTGGAATTTCAGAACTTCTCATGAACTAACCCATTAATTTCTGGTCTATAGCTGATGATGGTTTGCAGGGGTTGGGATTTGGTTGTTGGGGGTTTTTTATAATTTTTTTTTTTTTTTTGCAACAAATCAGTATAATTTGCATTTTATACTTCTGAAATACCTCTAATATTTTCCCAGTACGTAGAGTTCTGGATATGCATAGTTCTTCCTTGAAGGAGTACTCCAGCTGTGTAATGAATCGCTGGCAATTTACATCATGATAAGAAAGAATCTGAGATCACAGGATTTTTCTGCTTCTAGTTATTGATTCAAAATAGCTTAAGGACAGATATAGCAAAATCTTCAGGAACAGAACAAAATCCTAAGATTTTTAATGCAGTTCCCATTGCAAGTATTATTTTCGAGAACATCATCTACTTAGAGTATTTTGTCTAATAAACCAGAGAAAGAATAATGTCTTAATCTTATGGAAACTCTCAGATACCTTCCAGACCATACTTAAAATAAATAACGTTTAAAGGTGTAACTGAAACTGCAAATATTGTTGAATGATCAAAATGTTTGATTTCTGGAATTTTAAATCCTGCATAGGAATAATGTACTTCAGAGTTCATTGGTAGCCACAATCTTTCTCTTTCTGTTATAAAAATTGTTTGCTATTTACATTAGTATTCAGGCTTCCTCTGAAAGCATGAAAACATTGTCAAGAAATAATAGAAGTGAAAAGGGTCTTTGAGAAAATAACTGATTGTTATAGATATTTGAAAAATAAGATGATGCATACATGACAAAGAGAAACAAAGTATGAACTTCATTACAGTGCTGGTAAGGAGCTCAGATTTCATTCAAATAACACAAAAACATCTGAAAAGATATTTGTATAGACACTAGATTTAAAAAAAAAATTGCAATATTATATTAATACAATAAATGCAATCAATCTGAATATTGTCTGAGGAAGAGGAGAACAGACGAAAAGGGACTTCAAAAGGTGTATTTATAAAATTACTACTTTCTTTCTTTAAAGCTGGACTACTGAACAAAACCAACAATGAACATGCTAGAAAAGAAACTTCCTAAATAATTAAACTAGATAGTAACAATTTTTATAGGTAGCATTTCTTTCTCTAAATTATTTTAGTTAGAGTTTCTTGTATCAGTATTTTTTGCACAATGCATGTTTCTCCTACAGGAGTACTCTCATTCCCACAATTTTTCAGTTTCTCCAGATGACATCCATCTCCTTTACTGCAGATGATGACAGTTTGCTATAAACTGAAAAGGTACTGAATGGAAAATAAAAGAAACCAAAAAAACTACATGAAAACCCATACCATAAAGAACATTGCCATTGTTGCATAAACACTTAATTTCAAATTACAGACTAAAATCAGTAATAAAACTAACATAGTAGACACCATCATATGTGAGTAAGATTACATATAAACATAATTTCATAACAGCATGCTATGAAAAAATTTTAAATTAGCTATTTCTTGATATTTTGATATTAGGTATTTCTTAAATTGGTGCAGGTTCTTGAATCTGCTTAAAGCAATAACATAAGGACATAATTACAGAAATATTTGTTCTAGTCCTTATATGTGTATATAAATATATATTAGAACCATATCAAATCAGGTCAATGTCTATGTAACCTGCATTCTGTCTTTGTTATTTCTCAGCAGTGTACACCTCATGAAGGTCATAAGTGTACTTGTCCAGTGTGCAGCAATGCCCACAATTCTGATTCTTATGCTTCAGCCGCCCCTTTTTACCAAGATACTTCAGAAACGTCATTTTTTTTTTAAATCTTGAGATCTGGTGAAAGCAAACCAACAAACAAACCAACCAACACCAAAATACAGTGTTTTATTACTTTAATTAACCAAAAAGATTTTCATTTACCTCAGCTACAGTACTTAGAAAGCTTGCTTATGAATGTAACACAAATGATTCTTTTCATGCTCTTCCTAGCTGCCTGCATCCTTGAACTATATTTAATGTTATGCATATCCAAATACTAATGTTGGCAATTATCTTTTTTACTTGCAAACGCCATATTATTTAGAGCTTCAGTGAAGTGACAAGACACATATACCACCCTCCTTGAGTGACACACTTGCTCGCAATGTTACCTGTCAAAAAAGATGAATGATGGAAGGAAAAAGAAGCAGATTTATCTTACCCTGATTGACAAACAGGAATAAGCTGACAAGGTGTGTCACTGACAGAGCTTTATATCCTCAGAAACATAAACACGTCTTAATTTTTATATGCTTGAATTAATTTTATTTTTATTTCTATCTCTCTTTCTTATACCTGGGGCATATGTACTTTCGGCACTTCTACAAGGAAATCATTTTCCTGATGATTTGACAGACTATTTGAAATAAATGACATCAAATTTACAAGTGGTATTTCAGGTGCTTTTATTTCTTAGGTTTTTTACTTTTTAAAGTAAAACATTTACTTACATCATGAAGTAAGTTGCAAATTCTCAAAAGGCTTATGTTTTTCATTTTTGCTTCTTTTTCATCTTGTATTGAAATACCATCTCTTTTTATTACTTTGTATGAAAGAGCTGTTTCTCTTTGAGTAGTAACACAAAGATTTTCTAGACCTAGGTATAGGTGTGGTTATGCTGCAGTTCATAAATTCACCATTAGATTGGACATGTAGATATGTATTCATTTTTTACTCTGCAGAGTGGCCCTCTGGCTGTGAGCTACAACCCTTAATCAAGATTTATTTTCATTGTACTGCAGTAGGAAGACCATGGAACAATTGACTCTGAGACAAGTATTCATATTTATTTCTGTCTTCACACACATACTTTATATATTTATATATTTTATATATATAGAAATATATATAAAAAATGTGTGTGTGTTTATGTATGTATATCCTTGTAATTGTTATTTATAGTCATTAAGTCCCATCCCACACAGGTTTTTTTCACCAGTAACACAGAATTTAATATTCTGGTATTCTTTCCATGGTGAAGAGTATGTAAGTACCTTGGTGGATTTAGAGAAAGACTTCAATGTCAAATATGCATAGACTCCTACGCATATGCATGTTATAACTAAGAGAAAGATACCCTGATACTTCTAAAATTACTGAGTGAAAAGGTTTTGCATCCTGACAAAAGATGCTTTGTCCACACATGTGAGAAAATAGTTTTTTCATAATAGCATAATGTCATAGAATTTTTGAAAGTTGGAAGAACTATTGGGTTGGAAAGGACCTGTAGCAGCCTAGAAGATAGGCTTTTCCAGAAAGGTCTAGAAAAATGGGATGCGCATGATAACTAATTTGCATAGAAAGTGAGATACTTATCTGCAGGATGAAGAAAACTTGTCTATAAACAGGTGACCCCAAAAAAACCAGGTGCCTGCCCCCAAGACCCTGGACACCACATCAACTGGATCGATGTTGGAGTCAGGACTGGTGATCTTCCTTTCTTCTTTTTCTCCTCTCTATTCTCTCCCTTTCTCTAATCCCTCTTCTTCTCTTTACCACATCCCTTTCTCAAAATTCACCACCGTGTGTTTATACCAGAAGATAGGGGACAAATTTACATGAATTTCCATGCCAAACTTATAATTTACAAATAAAACTGTAAGTTTTTGATGACTCTGACTCATGTTGTTCCTTTGGCATGTATCAATCTTGGGTGCTCCCTTCTTCTTAAGGGTTGAACACCACAGGAACTGAAAGACCATCTAGTTGAATACACACAAACACACACACCACCGAGGGCAGGGGTGTCACCCATTAGGACAGGTTGCTCAGGGCCCCTTCCAACTCCATCTTGAACAATGAGTCATGAGTTAATACTCTGTATCAGAGCATTATCATATAATATGTGGGTAAAAAGTAGAAAATTAAATTGGACATCAGAATAAAGCAGACATCAGCAAGAATACAGCACAAAATCTAAATACCCAGTAGGAAGTAAAAGAAAAATATTCTGAAAATAGAAACAAATCTTGAAGATTATGGAGGAAGTTTAAATACAAAACAATAGAAAGTAATAAACGTTGCATGGCATCTAAGATAAAAAGTGAGAAGAGTTACTAATGGGGAAAAATATTCTGAGTTTTGAATCCTTGCCTATTTCATAATATTTTTTTTCCTTATTTCTATATTTGAAATAAAATGGGCCAATTCCATTTTCATGCATGTTTTGAAACAACTTAATATCTTTGAAACAGCCTAATGGGAATAACATCCAATTCCATACATACTGTCCCTCTGTGATGTAATTATGTAGCAGCTGTATACTGTAATGACTTAGGAGAAAGTTTATACACTGAAACCCTTAAAAATTAAACAAGAAAAAACACACAACCAACCACCCAGATCTGATAAAGACACAAAGCATTACAATCCATCAAAATCCAGGTCCAGAGCCATCCCTATTCTTTGAAAGAGAACCCTCCTCATATCTCCATAGAGTAATTAGCAGTTTGTCCAGCACTTTTCTTAGTGGGAAGATCACAGCTCACAAAGCCATTAATAGCATGCTCTGCAGCTCGTGAGCTTTCCCTAGAGGCCTTGCATCAAAGTGCTGAGCAAGCTTAATGATACAAAGTTTCAGATTTGAATAAATCACAGCTTCAGCTACTCTGGATTCAGGTTCTATCAGCAAAAATACACCTGAACAGATACACAATAAAAAAAAAAGAGTATTAAATACACGCTTATTCATGTAACTTTGCTAATACAGTAAAAGAAAAACAACATTTATATTTGTAACATTTGCTTATCAAATCCATGTTATGTTTACTTTGGCTTTGTAAAACTTTCTAGACTAGACTTTCTAGAATTTTCTGGGATTTAGATCATATCCTTAACCCAGTAAACTCTATATTACTGTAACTGTTGCCACTAATGCCAGTTCAGTATCTGTTCTCCAACACTTGGATGCATTATCCTAAAGTGTTAAAAAAAATAACATAGCTACCACTTTTAATAGGCATCACTATTTTTTTCAAGTTTAATGAAAAAATATTGAATATGAAACATGGCAAGGAAAAGAAATCAAAACCTAAAAAGCAGACTTGTCTTTTTTTTTTTTATTGGGGAGACGTTTGAGGTTGTTCTTTGTTGATTTTTTTTTCTTTTTTTTGTAGGAGGAGATTTTACAGAATGACAGATTCTGCCATACTTGTTTTCAAAGATTTTTTTTTTTTCATGCACAATCTGTTATACCATTTTGGTTTAAATTGAAAAACACAAAAATAATAATTTTAAGGAGACTGTGTTTTACTTGTGTCTAATTATATATATTTAGAAGATTGCCTAGTCAGTTTTCTGAGACATTGAAAATTTACAGTCAAATTATTAGTCAGTTTATCCCAAACTCAGATGTATTGGTACCAAAAGGCTTTAGGGTGTCTCAGAGCAAGTGGAGAATAAGAATATACCAAGACCTTGTACATATAATTTCACATATATATATGATGAATGAGGCAGAATTCAAATTTTGAGAACAGTTAGCTTAGAGTACAGCAGTCCATCACTTCGGGTAGGATTCATGTTGCCCAACTTTTGTAGTCTAAAATGTAACAGTTGTGTCAAAGCCCTTTATTTAAACTTTTGGTATAATCTATGTGATAGCCAAAAGTAAACATATCATCCAAATTTTGAGACAATGTTTCTTCAGCAGATGAGACTCCTTGTCATAGAGGTGAAGAAAATTAGCTGAGCTAAATAACATACTTCATAAAACTCCCTGGAGGATGAATGGATCTTCCAATTGCATATTCTGGCAACTGCTCCCTTTGAGAAGGGGTTCCTCATCAATTTGGCACCCCATTTGGATCAACCCTAGGTCTCATGTGCATCATCTCTCCAGCAGCAAGTTTGTTACCACAGTTTATGAGATTTTCCATTAATGAAAATGGTAAAGAATCATGTGTTATTTTATATAGCTGGCATGAAATTTAATTGCCTTTTAAACACAGATCAGAGGAGAGATTTAAAAATTCTACAGTTTGAAGTATTTTCTACTTTATACCTTGAAGTAGGAAATTAACAGTCAGAATTTTGAAAAAGGCCAACAATGCACATACCTAAAACAATGCTTGACTTTTATTTTCAAAGCACAGAGCAATGTGGTCGCATTAGACTTTTATCCTCTGCAAGCCCTGGGCTAAACATTCAAGTTGAGAAACTTGAATTGTGTTGATATAAAGTTACATTTATTTTTAGGAACAACGCTCTCTTCGGGGCATTAAAATCTTGGCTGTGATGGCAAATGCACCCTTATTTGATGTTGATAAAGACATACAAGTGCTTTTATTTTCCTAATGCATGGTGAAGGTTTTCTGGTTCATCCACAGTTCCGCTATCCTAGGGGACACAGCCAGAAGCATGCTGAACTACCGGAGCAGCACTGGGCTAAGAGTCTTGCTGCCTGCAATATATGGTGAAGGCTAGTCCTTGTTCTCTCTTTAAAGAGTATTAGAAAAGAAAAAAACTTATTCCTTTTGGATTTGAATGGAAAAAGAAAGATCTAGAACAAAACCCACAGTATTTAACCTTTTAACACAGAAAATAACATGAAAAAATAAAGCAAGGACTTTCTAAAACAACTGTTTAAATGTCAAAAAAAGTAAATTTCAGAGTAGTTTAGTTTGAAAATATTATGAAGCTAATTTCTAATAAAATGTCAAGCTGGGATTTTTAAGGGAAGTCATAAACAGCTTACATCCAAAATAACAACAAAAAAAAGTTATAATGAAATTATAATTAACTTATATTTGGAAGATATTGCGCCTGCTACTCAAATCATTTCAGGCTATCTTATAATTAAGAGCTTCCTTTCATAAAATTTAAAGGTGTGTTAGGATGAAATAATAATTTTAATTTACATTTTTTAATCATCCAAGGATAAGGGGTTTTTTTTTTGACTGTTGTATTTTTCAGACAAAGATAATAACAAAAATCTAAAGCAGTTTCCCACCCCCATAGAATCAGAGCAGACAGCTGGCCTTGGTGATAGATGGCAACAGTTGCTGAATAATAGGAAGATGCAATGTGGTTTATGGGAGCTGCTTGAGAGGCAAGTAAGGCCTGTGTTTCCCTTCAGCTCTGGGCCATTCAGATGACAAAGACATGAATTCTGATGCCACAAAATACACGGAAGTTGAGTAAAATCTCTATTGAGCATCTGTGACTGCAAGCCCACAGTGCAGTGTGTTTGCAGAACATGAAGTAAAAAAAAAAATCCTTCTATTGAAACGCATTGACATAATGATATTTTTTTTAGGTGATATCAATACTCCTAATCTATTCCAAGGGATATTTATGCTCTGTACATGTAAACCAGGATTCACCTGACTTGAAATTAGTTTTCCAGAAACCTGTAGATTTACATAGACAATTATGTCAGGATTGATTAGTTGGTGAAAAAAAAAAGTGTCCGTGAGCCATTTGAAAAAGCTTAAGGTATCCTAGTCATCTCCACAGTTCTGGCAGATCCAAGACACAATAAAAACTAGGGGACCTAGAGCCCTGCCTGAGTATCAGCAATAGGCCCCACAGGACTCAAAATGACATTGCAAGTCTGTGTTTAGGCAACTAAATCTACATCCAGATTTCACAGCTGGTGAATAGAGTGATTTCATTTTCAGAAATTTATTTATTCCATATAGTTTGGGCACCTATTTTAGGATGACATACATTTCTGGAGATGTTTATTTCTTTGTTAATGAAACTGGTTGGCATTTTAAGACTAAGGTTTTGATTCAACCCGGTACTAGACATCTTGGCATAGACTTCTACCTCCTTGCTGAAGCATAAGATATTATTCTACCCAATCTGGACAAGATAGTACCTCACCTTGAGGCTGAGGCCACTAAGACCTATTAATGCAGTCAGAGCTGTGACTTTTGATTACAAAAAGGAACTTTTCTGGTTTGTTCGTAGGTTCCAAGAATCAGGAATTTTCTAGTCCTGCTGATCACAATGACATAGAGAATAATTTAGCTGAATGAACATAGGAGTCTATTTAGGAAAAGTATGCCAAACTTTACTAACTGTATTGATTAATTTGCATTCGTTAAAATGGGTGTTTAGATATGTGCTTCACATGTACATCGGTTCTACTGCTTATACTGAAATAAAGATATAGAAAAATAGAGCTCAACTTTGCTTTAAATGTTGAACATATTATAGATTTGTTAGTCTACCACTATGAAGCGGATTAGGAATTATATCTAAATTCTGGTTCTTGTAATTCTTAGGTCTTACCTGAGCTCTACATCAGCTTTATGTTTTTGACAGGTGGTTCTGAAAAACTTCAACTTTTGATTCAAATAACTGCAAGGAAAGTAAAGCATTATTGTTTCTAGTAGTGACACTATTTCACTAGTTATAGATGCTGAGTGAAACAATTTTGCATTCAACAGATTCTAAAATTCCTCTGCAGATTACAAAGCCATGGCCAAGACCTTGTCAGTGCACTTCCAGTAAATTGAATCACCAGCTGCACCAGAATTACTCACATACTAGTGGCTTTTCCCAATATTTGGCAAGACAAATTCAAGACAATATAACATATTTAAAGTAAAAGGGCCCAACTAAAATCCAAATAAAATAATGTTATTTGTCATAAATTTACCAGCATTGCAATGATGGTTGGAAGAAACCACTTCTTCCCCTGACTTCATGATACCAGCTGATTTTCTGTGTCCTGTTCATGAGACAGTGAATCCCTTCAAGACTCTCAATATTGTGGAAGACACACTGGAAAATTATACATGTGTTAAGGTTTCTCAGAGTTTAGAGCAATGCTGCGGTTTTGTCTGTTCATCGTAAATCCAACTTGATTGATGCCAGAATAGATCAAAATGCAATCAAAAATATTTGGTCACAACAAGGAAAATAAACAATGCACAGTTTTAAATACTAATACTATTAAAAAAAACAAACAAAAAAGACACAGACCAAAAATACCCAAACCAAAGTGATGTAGTTATATGTAAAGTGACACAGTATATATGCACAGATATCTTAAATTAATATTAAATCAGGAAGATTTAATTTACCTTATCTCCCTAATTTACCATTGTTCTCCTGCTAGAGGTAATACTTAAGGTTTCATAGTTTTCTTTATATCTTATGAAAAGGTTAGATCTGATCACCAGATTACACATTTGGTCTTGCCTGTGAGCTACAGAATCCAACTGGAAACACTTTATGTAACACTTGCTTTATAAAAGTTATGTATAAAATACACCTTAAAAAAGATAACTTTATAAAATTTCTAGATCCCAAATATTTAAAGTGTCCAGAAAGCTTTAATATATCTTTCAAAACTCATCCTATTTCTTATTTTTCCAGGTAATAATTGATCTTGAGAGGTCCTTGTGAACCTCATGAAGTTCAATGTACAAGGTCCTGTGCCTGGTTCAGGGCAATCAGTCTCCAATGTCAGTACAGACTGGAGCTGAATGAACAAAGAGAAGCCCTGAGGAGGGGGACTTGGGAATAATGGTGGATGAAAAATTGGACATGAGACAGCATGATGTGTTTGCATTCCAAAACCAACCATATCCTGAGCTGCATCAAAAGAAGCATGGCCAGCAGGTCAAGGCAGGTGATTCTCTCCTTCTGCTGTGCTCTTATTAGAACCTGTCTAGTGCTGTGCCCAGGTCTGGCATTCACAGCTCAAGATAGACTTGAGCCCTCTCCTATGAACACAGGCTGAGAGAGTTGGGGTCATTTAGCCAGGAAAACAGAAGGCTTCAGGGAAGATTTACTGCAGCCTCTCAGTATATAAAAGGGGCTTATAAGACAACGAGGGATCTTTTGGAAAGGACTGTGGAGACAGGACAAGGGACAACAGTTTTAAACTGAAAGAGAGAAGGGTTAGATTGGACAACCGAAACCATCATATGAGTTCATGAATATCTTGTAACTTACTTGATTGAAATGAAAGGGTTTTCCTCTTTCTTAGATATAAAAAAATGTTTTTGTTTTAGATTTAGGAAACAATTTAAACATTGCCAAAGTATTCAACGGCATTTTAGATGTACTCATGATGTTCACAAATATTTAACAGATGAGTAATCTCAAGAAGACAAGTTAGATGCAGGAAAGGCTGAGTGCTAGGTCCATGGATACTCAGGGGGTTTTACAGTTGCTTTTAAAGAAAAGAGTAAAGTTTAAGCACTAAAGGTAGTCTCCTGTACTTAACATTAAAACCACTTTCCTCAAAGAGAGATTAACACTCCCTTACTCTTGCTGTTGCTTTATATATTCTATTTTAGAATAGTTCTGTAGATTTTTTTTTTTTGCTTTTCCTTATGTCCTCTATCAGCATGGTTATTAAAGCAAATTTAAAACACAGAAACAGGAAAACTGTGTATCGTTAATTTCTCACTTGCATGTTCAATATTACAGTAATTTATCGTATCAATGTGTATGTTGATTTAGGCACATAGTCAAATCACTTTTGGTGAGGGAACCTTGGAATGCCTCTTAATGCCATTGCAAGGGGGGTTTCATATGACTACTGAAAACTACCTTGCTTTCTGTCTTAAAAGTAGCCCACAGGTCTCTTACTGACATAAGGAAGACAACTGGAAATTTATAATTACATAAGACAATAAAAGAATTTTGATTTTGAATATTTCAGGATTTTTAAAATAGTGCTCAATAGATGTCAATAATGTACATACAAACCTACTTTGCACAGAATAAAGCACATTCTGAATTATCATTATGTACTGTCATCATATACTTACAAACACATCATGGTATTACCACTGCCTATTAGTGTTGCCTTGGACACCAATATCTTGTTGGCGTTCACAAGGCCAATGCAGTTCCAGAAGTTGGCGTACACTGGGCCAACACAGTTTGCAGTAATCACACATGGGAAGAGCTACAACGGCTCACCCATAAGCAGTCCAATCCTGGACTTACACGCGTAGGCTACTCACAGCTCTCCTGGGCACAGCCCAGCCCACGGATTACACGCCAGCCGGCTTTTCCACTTCCCCCAAGTGGATTGCAGTCCGTGAGGCTTATACTGTCGGAGGCTCCAAGCCTTTGAGGCTCTAAGCCAATTATCACCATGATACATACAAACATGGGGCACCAGATGTTGGAGTCCAAAAAGTCCAGCATAGAGCAGGGTGGCAGGCATCAGCAGGCGGTGGCAGGCCTCAGCAGGCACGAGCCAGCATCTACAGGCACCAGCTCAGCATCAACAGGCAGTGGCAGGCATCAGGCTCAGTAGTCCCTTATGATCCTACTGCACAGCCTTTTATACCTATCTCTTGGCCCATTCACGTGTTTCTTGTTACCAAAATCAGCACACCTGCATTCAATGCTGACCTTCCCTCCTCCCAGGGACACAGCTGCAAGCCATCAAGGCCAAAGCCACCTGCAGCCCATTCCTGTAACCCCACAATATCTGTCATGCCAAATGACAGTTTGGATTTCAGTGTTTGCAAAAGAGGAAAATGATACTTGGATTTCACCTGGGAATGGAAGTTATGTTGATTTTGAGGCCTTCTTCATGGAACTTCATGTGAAAACACTGGGATACATCTGGCAGATTTTCAGCCAAAACATCAGACAGAATGTCTAGTGCCTGCTCAATTGCCTGGAAAAAAGGCCACTTCCTGGCACAGGCCATTCCTCGTGGTGTCACCGACAGTCCTGTCTCTGTCACCTCACTCCAAAAACCACAGTGAAATTATAAGAGATGTTAGTACAAATGCATCTTTACGTCCAGTCAGCAGCTGGGTTTGTATTTCTACTGCACGGACAATGACGCAGAGCAATGTTGTGAGTAAACCTTGCCTCGTTTCTGACCATCTTGGCTCATCTGCTGTATTCTCCTGATATCATATTAAAGATACCTATGTCCACATAAGATAACACCTCATTCATAGCATTTTCTAAAGTCTGTTCAGTCTCATGGGTTTGTTTGTACTGATTTGTTGGACTCTGGATAACAACACTGCCTTTCTGATGTGCAGTGAATAAGTAATTAGAGGTATTGCTTTGTGCTAGGACTGAGTCCCTTAGAAACACGAATGGTAGCTGGAAAAGTCACTTAGGTTATGTCTTGGGGTGACTTTGGTGTGTATCCCATATCGTCTTGGTATGAATCCTGTGCCTGTCTGTGTCTTTAAAATTGGGTGCGAGAGAAAAAAAAAAAGCCAGATGAACTTTTTCAAAGCAGTTCTGAGCTTCAAGGACACTGCTATCTTTCTGTGTGCTTCTACAGGGAGAGGAACGGAGTAAGCACCCTTCTTGCTTTTTCGGCTCTGTTTCTTCAGAGAGAGACAGAGAGTCAAACTTTGTTTTCTGGGACTTTGGTTTCTTCTTCTTCTCTTCTGGACTTGTTCAGAACATCAGAACCTCACCGGGAGACCGTACCCCGGTCCGGAGGGGGGCCCCACGCCGACCCAGCTCCGGGGAGCAGGAGAGAGAGCACACCCACAGAAGGACTCTAAAATCTTCCAGGTTTTTCTCTCCGCAGCGAGAGATTTTTAGTATTTAGCATTATTATTCTTTTTCTGTGTGTTTGTTAAATAAGTAGTTTCTTCTCTTTCACTTTCCTCTGAGAAAGATTCATTTCTTTCCCGAACCTGGTTGAGGGAGGGACAGCTGTAACTCGCTTTATATCAGAGGATATTTTCCTCCAAATTCGGCCTAAACTACCACAGGTTATTACTCAAATCCCATTAAAAAACACTGAGTGACATATTTAGTTGTCAGAATTAGTAGATGACTGATTCATATGTTGCAAATAATTTATCTGAAGTGCAATTGATCCTGATTGCTACTGATTCTGATGTTTATGAGATTACTTAGTCATTCACCAGTACCCCCATGTGATCATATAAAGTATATGGCCACCTTTATCAAATTTACTGAGTGAAATTATAGAAATGACCCCAAATAAATTGGAAATGGCAAATAGAAACCAACTTTTCATGTGTGTATGTTGTCACATATTTTCAGAATTTTCCTTGCAGTCAATAACAATAACAGCGTGTATGCTGATGAAAAAACATGATAGTCAAACCTGGATACAACTGCATGTACATACAATAAATGTGATCTTTGCAAGAAATAAAACAGAGTTCTATCACAAGACTTTCTTTTTTCTCTTTTAGAGTTCTGTTTGACAGCTTTGTTCCTAAAGGTTAACAGCTGAATCCACTAAATTTTGATTACAATACTTTTATTCAGACCTATATTTTTACGTAGGAAAGATAAAAAGAGGCAGGATTATATATATTATATCTATCTTTGTTAGCTCAATCCACTCCTATGTAAGAAGGCCATTGACAGTGATTGTGGATTGACTATTTTGGACTTGGAGTAAAAAAAAAAGAATGTTATGAAAATCCAGTTCAGTTTTTCAGTACGACACACATAAATCACAAACAAACAACAAACAAGTAAATAGTTTATTTATACACCTGACCATATATGTTATATATAATAAATGTATGTAAAATAGGAAATTATATAAGGGATAAGCATAGATTATGTAAGTACAGATACGGATATAGATATAGACATCTTTTTTTTTTTCAGATATAAGAAAGAAATAAAAAAACGATCTGTTCATGGACTAACCAGAAAACAAGAGAAATACTGTTGCCTTCTTCTGTTGGATTTTTTATTATTTCAAACCCAATTTTACATGTAATCTATAGCTAGCATTTTGTCTCTGCATATATTATTTCACATGCACTACAGTACTGAAGCAACAAAACTGACACCTAGACAGCATAGTATTAAAATGTGTAATCATTTCTAGAAAGCCGTGTATGGTATGTCACAGCACAGTCAACTTACATTAGCTTAGTAAATCTGTACTGCATCACTGAACATTAGCTCCAGTTCATCCATTATGGTGCAGAGATTGCTTATTGTGTTCCCAGGGCTCTTTTATATGAAAGAGCAATAGTGCTGTCTGCCAAAATGGTCTTGCCCTGTCAGAGTAGTTTTAATTGAGCTGAGCCATAGGACCCTGCCCAGTGCTATTACGGGAGCTGAGAGCCATTTGGTGAATAGCACTCTATGAGATTATGGCTGTTAAGAGTATAATGGACAGTTACTGTAATATCCTACCCAACTAGAACACTATAAACATGTCCATAGGTAGTCATTTTACCTAGTTATCCTGTTTCCTAAAACAGTGTGGGTCTGAAGCTGCGTGTCTATCTTTATGTGAAAATTATGGTTTATATTGGCAAAAAGTGTTATTCATTCTGTGGTCATGGGAGGGAGACAGAAGAGGCCATCTTTAGAAAGCAAACTTTTACTCTTTAAATTCTTTCTGCATCTTTAGATCAACCACAAAAAAAATGAAAAAAAAAAAAGATATTTAAATATTTTATGTATTTTTCCAATGATAATGTGTTAATGATTCAGTGGAAAAACTAGTTGACAGGGAAACATTTTATTTTCAAGCTTATGAGAGACGATTGTAAATAATGACAAATATAAACAGCTGTAAATAGGCACCTCTTAATTTACCTTTTCAGTTGTTTTATTTGACTAGTTCTGATACTTAAACATATAATTCTTAATTTAAATAATTGCATTTTGGTTTTCAATTGATTTACAAGTCAGCATATCAGATGAACAGCATGTCTGGAAAGAAACCAAGCAATAACTATTTCCCACCAAGTTTATGCACATTCGTGTATGGAAAAAAAATCATGAGTCATCAAAATGAAATCAGAAATGCAAGTTCTTTCTGGAGATGTTGGACAGAGGACATACATAGCAGTGCCCTTAATTTCATATCTCTGACAGACCACCAGAGATCAAACAAATAGAAATTATGATTTCTTGTGATGATGATGGTGGTGATTTGTGCAACCCCATTAATTCCATCTAATCGGCTTATCTTTGTCTGGCAGAAGTCTGTGAATATGAGGCTCATTGTGCTTCCATCTTGTATAGATGATGGAATGTGTTTGCCTACCAAAGACATGTTGGAGAATCACCAGTTTGCAATACTATGGCATTGTGAAGACCAGAACCCAGAGCTATTTTTTCAGAGACCAAAAAAACCCAAAAAAACCCAAAACCAAGTGCAGTCTTAGACAGGTTGAGACTATCTTTAATGAATGCACTCTTTACAGTGAGTGGAGAGGGAAATAGGTCTAAAAGGAAAAAATTTTCTAATGTTATTTTTAACTTCCTGTAAGGATAGAGTGAATTGCTGTCCGGAAATGACTATTTGTTCTGAAAAGATTTTGAACTATGTATATGGAGTATTTTCAAATGGTGAAGAAACAAAAGCAACCAGTCAAAGACAGGTATATTTTTTATCTTCTTTAGGTATTTTTATACAATCTAAAACAAAGCACGTTTGTTCTTCCATGAGATGTAGATTGTTCCACATACCTGAACTGGAAATCCCAGTCTCTGCAATGTATAAGCATTGTGAGAAAAGCATTTATGCTATAAATATAACTTTAATAAGTCACAAAATAAAAATAATTTCAAAATCGGGGATTTCTAGTTCTCTGTGCACTTTTAAGAATCTCTGGAAAACTATATCTCTAGTAGTTTACCTCTTCATGTAACCTAACTCTTCATCTGTTGAAATGAAGAAAAGCCATAAAGCAATCAGTTTGTTCCAATGCATCCTGGCCAATGGAGAAGACAGTCCTATGCTACTGCCCTCCAACGCTCCCCTTCTTCCCATCTCATTTTGTCTATGTGTTGCATAACATATTATAATCCTCAGTGGATCAATAGAGCTGAATGAATTGTTAAAAACCTAGCTTTTTTCTCTTTGTCTTCCTATTCACATTTTCCTTTCCTCTCTTTGTCTGTCCCTCCTTCCCCTTCTCCCTTCCTTCTTTCCTCGCTTTCTCTCATTATAGTTATTTTTCTTAGGGCTAACAAGAGGTTAGCTGCCACAGCTAGTGTTGAGGATTATATAGGAATATCTCTGATAAAAATTACCACTGCATCAAACGACCAAAATCTCAGTGGCAGCGGGATGTTTGACTGACTGCTCAGTCTCAGCAGAACTTGCCCTGACCAATCTAGATCTGACCCTTGCAGCTGTAGGGGCCATGATTGTAGCCTGTGCACATCTAGAACATGTTGGACTTGGAATGACCTACAGAAGCACTTGTCATCCCTGCAGAAAACTTTCAAGATGAAAGCAAGCAGTGTGAAGTCACTGTTGGAAAGGGTATGTGAAACCTACCCTTAATCACTTTTGCATCACTAGGGAATCTGTAGATTGTAGCTGAACAACTCTGCAGGGAGAAAAAGCATATCACTCTAGGTCAAAAGCGAAATGCCAGCTGGATGGAGGAAATTAAGACATTGTGTACCAGCTACTTTGTCTGCCTATTTTTATCCAAGCTCCATCAATCTCTTCCAACTGCCTCTAAAAACAGATAGCTAGAAACTTCCATGCTTCAGGATTCTACTCTTAATTAAAACTAAATTTGGCTGATGAAGGAAGGTGGTGTTAAATAGTGTCTTGTGAGTAATTTCATCATCAATGGAGAATTTGAAAACTATTCCAAATAACATTACAAACAGCCAAGATATGAAAATTCCTTTTTTTTTTTTCAACTCTCTTAGTAAATTATCATGCATTTTACAAGCCAGCATTTTTGGGAGAAAGGACTGTGCCTTCCTCACAAATTAAATATGCAAAGGGGCTTAGACAGAAACACTTGAATTGTAGTGACAGAATATTTTTTTTCTCTCTTACAAGTACAAACAATAAAAAATACACAGTACATTCTATAATAACAATTTGTAACATTCTTTTCCATATCTTTGACACTAACAAATTAAAATAATTTTCTCATTTCCATTGTTTTAATAACTTCTGCTTCAATTTTGAAACCAAAATGGAAATTAAAGGAAATGAAAGGAAATATCATTGCAAAAGCTGATTACATATTGTACCAGAGACTTCACTGAAAGAAAATTAATATAAAAGAAGCTGTTAGGTTGTCAGACCTGACACAGACAAATAGCAGGGAGGTATTTTGGACCTATATAAATCCTTTTCTACTCAAAAGAAGAAACTGTTGTAGTCTTGAATATCACTGAATGACATCTGTTGAAACATATAACTAAGAGTTGCCCTTTCTCTGCAACAGAAAAAAAAAAGACTGAAGTTTAAAAAGAATCCTGGAAATGTTTACCACCAGCTATTTTCATACAGCATAATAATAATAAATAGGACTATATAATACAAGAATACTAGTATATTCAATTTCAGGAAATTAACTTTGAGTGAATTAAAAAAGCCTATGAGCAAAGTAAGATACACTAAAATAAATTGGAAGAACTTTGGAAAATATTCTAAACTGCACCTTGGAGTCTGAAGGAAGTACATAAGAGTCAATATGAAACTATGAAAGATTCCATGACTTACTAAGGGTGAAAAAGGAATGTGGAGCTGGAGAACAAGTAGTAAAAAAAGCAAGGAGTCATATTCAGGATTAATGAACATCTCTTGATAAGAACTATATTGATAAGAGTTTACAAATTTAAAAGGCAGTCATAATTATTCTTACTTAAATCTGTTAAATCCTGTAACAGTGGTTTGATCTGAAATTCAATGTGACTAGCTTAATTTTTCTAGTACCTTGAGTGGGTTGATGACAGAGAGACAGAAATTTTCCTTTCTCGTTTATTGTCAAGGGTATTTAACACTTCAACAGCACCCGTGAAACAGAGATTAGAACAAAATATTCTTCTGACTGGTTTCAAGGCTATTCCTTCTTGAAAGTGACAATGAGATTCAAGTCTTCTCAAAATAAGTGGACAATGTCTGTGCTTTTGTAGATGGTACAATCATTAAAGTTACATGAAGTGATTTTAAAAGAATTCCACAAAAACCCCCCAAACATGGAAAAAAGGCTTTAAAATTATTCTTGTAATTCTCTGTGTTGATCAAGTTAAGTGGGAGCAGTAAAAACAGGATATAGATGGAGAAATTGCAGGTCTAGTAAGGCCCCTGTGTTGTGGATTAAGTGATAGGTTTAAAGTCTTTCAATGGTACAAATGTTTTTGATTGGTAACTGTATCTGGTATACTATATGGGATTTTTTTTTTTTTT
>VWZT01002089.1:227672-289564 GCA_013397055.1 Pachycephala philippinensis
TGCTTCAGTTCTTATTCTAAAGTCTGGCATTTCATGTAGAGTTGTATCCATCACTACCTCTGAAACTTAAAACCAAGACCTGAAACAAGTATCAAAAACAGGATGAAAACCATGAACTACATCTCCATAATTTCCAAATAGGGTAGGTAACCCCAAAATACTTTCCATGCATATATTGCAATCCTGAGATCCTCTACCATTCAACTTTTTTCCTATCAGACTGGGGGGGGGGACCATTCCTGAATATCACTGCTAAAGGAGAAATATATATGTATAATGCCATTAAAAAAAAAAAAAAATAAAAAAGAACAATTTGCCCTTGGTGGTGTGTTATTGTTGTTGTCAACAGTTTATACCTTTTTACTTCATTTATATGATTTTGTGCTTTGCTGAGATATATGCTTTACTCTTTCTTATTTTTTATTACCCTATCCATCTTCAATAAGAAGTACCATAATTTATTACTAGATATGCAAAGACAGAACCTCATTTACTCCTGACAGAATTCTAGTTGCTAGGAATGAATAAACCACTGCTGTGGGATTCTATCAAACAACAATATTTAATAGGAAGAACATTATGTCACTGCAATGGCTCCCTTCAGCTTCAACCAATCCATGTCCACTTGGAACAAAACAATTCAAGAGTAATTGTACACTGCAATCCTGTTGCAATGTACTGAACTGTATGTGCACAGAATTTTTCATGACAACAGCAGAACTACATTTTGTCTCCAGAGGCAAATGGTATCAGCCACGAGTTAAAAACAGTTGGAAGAAACCAACACAACCCTGGCTTTCTTATGACAATGCCTTAGTGTAATGCAAACTGCGCATGTTCTGCCTATACGGTATAAAAGTGGTTAATAGCACAGATATTTACTTTCTTTATTTGTTTTATGAAAATATGTCTGAGCAGATGCAAAATCTGCTGTGAAAAAATAAACAGTGGTTAGCCTGGTGGACTGCTTTGGCAAAATTGTGTGGAATATTAAATAAGTCTCCATAATTTTGTACTTTTTCCTAATAAGTGAAACTATGTCATATTTTGTTTTTTCAGGAGGCAGAAATACACAAAATACTCAAGACACTCTTATCTATCAGTTGTTGGTATTGCTCTCACTAGTAAGAAAGATATTATAGGTTTTCTGTTTCTTTTTTCCTAATTCCCATGATTTAGAGACTACAGGTTGAATTTTCATGTCAGAACTGTGAAAGAGAAGAGACTTCAGGCTTAGGAAGAGGATTATAGTTTTCTCCAAAATCTCTCACAGTAGAAGCTTTCAGTCAGATTTTCTTTTGTGCAAAATATGGCCTCATTGCCAATGTAAGCTTCTGCCAACGTAAGCCTCTGGTCTCAACCAACTTTAAAAGAGAGTCTGTATATGAAAATTTGAGAAGAAAACAGAAAAAAAAAAAATACCACAAAAAACAAAACACCAAAACAAAAACCACCAAACAATAAGGATTATTTTTTCTCAAAACATATTTTTTAAAAAGTCTCTTTTTGTGAAATGAAAAATCAAGTGTTGTATAAACCCATATTTTAATCTTAGCGGTATCAACATATTAAATTCTGATTATGCATTTATAGATAAGATTCTATTACAATTGCAAATTTTCAAATCCTAATACCAAATATTACCCCAGAATTCCAGTTCTTCATGTACTTACTTATTTTCATGGAAAAAGAGAAGTGATTATTTGGAGATTGATTTGCTGTGCAGAGTTATTGAATCTAATTTATACCAGTACATGGCTTGATCACAAAGTGCTCACTGTGGTTATACTTTCGCCATGAGATTCATGATTTAACATTTGAGCCTGTAATTGGCCACCTGGATCACATGCATTGCAATTGTTTCTTGGATGACCTCACCTTCTGTGGGGGAATTTCACTTAATCATCTGTAAAAAGTTAACAGTGTGATTAAATCAACAACACCTGTAGGACTGAGTTTCATCTTCTGAAAACACTTACGTAAAAAAAAGCCCTTTCCTTTTGTGGTGCAAAAGGAATGTTGATATGGAAGTCCATTTCATTAAATTAGTCTATTTTCGGCAGAAGGATTTTCGTTATTTTAAAACTATCCTTGTAATGTAATCTCCAACAAAGAGTATATTCTATTTTTGATGACTACTTGAATAACAGTAGTCAATTTGACAAAGGAAATATAAAGTAATTGACCTTTTAATAAAATTGCAATTAGCATAGTACCTTAAGAACATATATTCTATGTTTCTACAAAACTTTGAAATATGAACCTAAAATTTGCCCTTATAGACTATCTTAACACAGGTATGTAAACACACTTTAAAAACATGTATATTTCTTATTCTCATCTTAACATGATATTTTAATATCAGTTGCTCAGACAACTATTATTTTCTGTAGTTTTCAGATTTTCAGGAATTTAAAAAAAACCAGCGATGTTGTCTAGTTATGCTTTTTCCATATGGTATGTAAATTACAAGGCAAAAATTCTTGTCCTCTTGAAATCAACAATAATTTTTTTTTATTGACGTGAGTAGGAAAAGAATATATAGAATATTTTAAAATTAATTTCTAATTTTAGCTAGACCTAATTTTTTTTTCAATCAGGCTGAAGTAACTATTAGATTAGAACTAACAGTCATATCATACTGCATTCTGTTTTCTTTGCACTAATGTATAGGCTAAGTCTTGTCAAAAAAAAAAAAATTGCAACTTGGTTGCACACCAACAGTGGAGTTTCAGAGACTGCCAAAATATCTTTCTTCTACACTTAAATAAATATCATTTGTTCTGTGTTAAAAATAACTTGTCTGCTTGTCTGAGTGAGTATTCTACCTCTAACCTAATTTTCTACTTTGCTGATCAGAGATTATTTTCCTATTGCATTTCCCAGTAACAAGAAGTACTAACTGCAATTGTTAAAAGTCCTTATTTGAGATCCTTCCACAAAAAGTTATAAGCTTATGATGGATGCAATAGTTCAGTCTGTAGCCTTCCTTATAATATTTTACTGTGTTGTGAGAGAATATATAGATCATGAAATCGAAGTTTTAATACCATAAAATTGAACGATGTCAGTACAAAAGTTTCAATAATGACATAGACACAATTGCAGATGACTAAATACAGATTTCCCAAACCAAACATGTTTGGTTCAATGTATTTTCTAATACTTCTGAGACATAACACTTTCATTTATGACAGTGTTCCGCAGAGCCTTCTGGCCATTGCTGCCTACCCTAACACAGAAGGAGTACAGCTGACAGAAACTGCTGGCAAGTGTGTAAAAAATAGTGAAGAGGCTTCAGACATCGCATTTTCCATAAGTTAATTCCCTGTTATCCATATGCGTTTTCTACAGTTCAACAAATCCTTTAAAGATGAAAGCTTTAATTTAAAATCAAATAGTATGACAATTGCCCATTTTCTTGTTGCCTAGAAATCTCTATTGATTTTTTTTTTACCTTCAGCAGTTAGTTTCTTCAAAATAAAATAATAACTTATGTTTGTTGAATTCCAATTAGATCCAAGAAAGAGAATTTACCAGGGGAGATATCTGAGAAACAATTTCTTTTCTACACTCCATTACATACTTATATGCGTGGATGTGATTTCCCTTCTCTCTCTCTAAGCTGAACACTCCCAGCTCACTCAGCCTCTCATTATACGAAAGATACTCTTCTTAGTGAAGTCCAGCCTTCATCTTTGTAGAACTGTTTAATCCAGTAATGTAAACGTATTAAAATACATTTTTCCCCAAGGAAGCACCCAAATTGCCAAAACTGTATCATCTCCTTACCTGTCTCATTTTTCTGCTTAATCAAGGGTTTCATTTTCATAAGAATGGGATTTATGACTAAAGTGCACAAGAAGGTTATGAAAAACAAGGGTTCAAGGCAGGGAGTAATGGAAACTGGCTAAAAATCTCTGATATATTTCATTTCCTTTCTGCTCTGGCCACTGCGTTATTAAGAAAAAGTTAGTTGCCAGATATTCAATAAACACTTATCTAAAGTCAATGACGAACATTTGCATTTTTTATCTATTCTCTGTGCTTCCAGGGAATAGACAGACTACATCTAGTCTAGTGCACTGTGTTACCTTCTTGAGGTGCATAAGTTTCTTCTACAGCTAAAGGACGGATGAGAACTCCTAATTTAAACCTTGTTGGCTCACTAAACATGCCCAGCTTTTTATGGTTTTTTACCAACTTTGTACTCACTTAAGTGGTTACATGCATAAAAAAGGTAATTTTCCCAAGTTCATGTCTTTTTTGTCCACAACAGATATGACAAGCAATTTCTTGTATTTATCTTGACCTACAAACATTTTCATTCCTTTTTTTTTCCTATTTTATCCTTCCTTCCCATGAAGGAGGGGAAGTGAGTGAGTTTCTGGATAAGAGTTTGTCTAGTAGCCAAAGCTCATCCATCATGGCATGAATCTCTATCAAAGGAAAGGATATTTTCCTTAGTAACTCAATTTCCCAGTCTAGAAAAGAGACAACTTTGGGGAGACACCCATCTAAGCTTCACCAAAAGAGAGTGTTTTGGATTTAATGTCACTACTTTATGCAGGCTTTATCATTGCTGATTAAGTGACACAGTTTCCTATATTTTTTTATATACTCTCTGTCAGAGAACTATTGCATTTAAAACAAAGGAGCATAATCATTTGAAGAATGTAGTGTTAATATATAAATCAGCATACTGGTAGAGAGACTTGTACAAAAATTTTAAAAGCAATCTTTCAACAGTTATAATAATGAGGTTTACAATGGATTTTACAAACAAACAAAAAAAAAAACAAACCAAAACAAAAACCAAAACAAAACCAACCAACCAACCAACCAAAAAAACACCAAAAAACCAACTAACCAAAAAATCCAGGGTGTAAATAAAGAATTTTAAACAGAAATAGCTGGGATATTTGTGTAACTGGGAAAAAAACCCAGTAATCTGTAGAACTACATGCTTTTTGAAGTCTCTCCACCTCTTAAAATTACATTTTCATAGGTATAAGAGGCCCTTACTACAGTTCCTGTTGGTGCTTTACTCACGCATTCCTCTGCTCTTGAATTTGATTTTCACAAAATTTGACAAGCATGCAAAGTTACTGCATTATAACGAGAGTGAGAGGAAGGACCCTGTAGAATTGGAGCCTCATGAGATAAGGTTGTTCTATATTCTATTAATAGTGTTAGCAAAAAAAGGTAAAAAACAAGTAACTCAATTTCACTCTTCTTGTGGATTCAGTGAAAGCTCTATGACTGATCAGAAGGATTTGTATAACTCTGATGTAAAAGGAAAGGGAAACACTACAGGTCATATCCTGTGGATCAAAAGCTTACTCGCCTGGAGCAAACTTTCACACCATTTGAAAGAAATGCTCAGCCCTGGTGTCAGCCAGGGGACATTGGGAGTGTGTGACTAGAAAAAAGAGAACTGTGCAGCCCCATGTTCCTCAGCAACGCAAATTAAAAAAGTCAGAACACACGAATACCAAGCCTGCAAGGTCACTGGACCTTGGCCTTGAATCAGGGAATGACATTAGAAAAAGTGAAGGATTTAATGCACAAACTGTTCACACAGGACTGTCTTTTACAGAAAGCAAGATATTTCCAGTATGTTCACTACAAAGTTTAAGGTAATCAATGGAAATGGATCATCAGGAATGCAGGGTATAACCAGTGGAACAACTGAAGAATATCGCAGTCCAAGACATTGGTTTAGATCAAATTGCTGTTTACAGCTCCATTAATCAAAGATTTTTTCTGAAATTTTAGGTGTTAAAATCGGTCCCATATCACTGGTCAAGCACATAACTCCAGTTAAGCAGGGAGATTTGATAAAATATTACATTACACTTACAGTAAGATGGTCAGCAACCCAGGAAAAGATGGAGATAAATAATTCCTAGTCATCCTCGTGTCTATGTCTTTTCTTGCAACATGTACATTTTGTTCTCATATGGCAAAAACTGGCTTATACACAAGACTCTCAGCAAAGGGGGAGTGGTAGAAAAGCATCAGATGAATAGCAGACTGTCTTAGTTTAAAACAATTATAGAGGGTGGAGACTCCAAAATGAGTTACCTCCTTTTTAGTTTTAACCACTCCCCTTTCACCAATAAGGATAGACAGATGTGAGAAGACATAAGC
Organism: Pachycephala philippinensis; assembly: GCA_013397055.1. NCBI lineage: Eukaryota > Metazoa > Chordata > Aves > Passeriformes > Pachycephala > Pachycephala philippinensis. The sequence continues at coordinate 233,826 of VWZT01002089.1, forward strand.
GAAAAAAAATAACAGTTTACTAAAAAGAAAATAGCAACAACCAAGATAACAGCAAAAACCACTAGATACAAAGGTGCTGAGACACACGGTCACCTGGGAACAAAGAAAACAAAAAGATGCCAAAAGATGGCAGGGAAGTCCCATCCTTACTCCCAAGATTGTGGTCAACATAGCAGCCTATGTGGCCCAGAGGACAAAGGTAAGATGGCAGAGAAGTTCTGTACTCTGGACCATGTGGCTGAGAGAGAGAACAAAGGAAGACAGCACAGCAACTGAGTCGCTGAGGTTCCAGAACTTTCTCTTCCCTCAAACAACAACCAGTGTGGAACAAGGACAAAACAAAAACATGGAAGCATAATTTTTTGTCCAAAATGAGTCAATGCTGCCAGGACTCTGAAAGAAACTTCCTAGATGTTGTAGCACTGACCCCCCTCAGAAGCTGGAACTTGCAGAGAGAGAGGGTCCAAGTTCCCAGTGTGGTGCAGAGGCTGTGGGCAGCAGCTGGAACTGGTGAAGTGAGTTCCTTCTCAACTCGCCCCAACAAATGGCAAGTGGCAGCAGCAGTGAAAGCATTGTAAAATTCTCCTAACCCTGGAGAGAACAGAAGAGCTTCTGCCTTGAGCCACCTCAGCTTCTCAAGCTGTGACTTGGAGACCTGCCCAGAGCAACCCCCTCGGGAGCCCAGAGGGAACAAAAGAGCTTGCCACGTGTGCATTCCCTATTTTTAAAGGGACACCACATCTCCTCCTTCGTGTGAACCAGGGTAAAACACTCCAGTTCTGCTTCCAGCACTGAGTATTTAAGGGACAGTAAAACAGGCTGGATGATGTAGAAAAAATACTGAATACATATTTTTGGGTCACCTAGGCCACCTAGGGCACAGACATAAATAGAAAGGTCTATCTAGCTAAACCCCTAGCTAAATTCAAACAAAAAAATAAACAAAAAGAAAAAAAAAAGACACACAAAGGAGATCTGGAAGATAAGTAAACCATAGCATATGGGACTTCAAGGTTTATACAAATATTACAGTGAAATCTTCCATGGGCTTCCTAGGAAATGGCAAGACACCGTTACATCTCTGGATAAAAGCCAGCTCTACAGTGTGTCAGACAGAATCAGAAAAACCAAGAGCCAACCAGCCTTGAAAGACACCATTTCATATAAAGATCTGGAAAAGTGCATAGGGATTTTGACAGGGCTTTACAGGGTCTCACAGTGAATCCTTATAAGCAGCAGTGCATTTTCAGCTTCAGCCAGGGGGGTTGGAGCACATGCCATATCAGGAAATCTGAGAGAACTGGATTTAGTCAGCCTGAAGGAGCATGTGCTAAGGGGACATCTACTTGTTTCCTTTTACTACATCATGAATGCTCATAGAAAACGCAGATAAAAATTTTTTCAGAGGTGTACAGCAAAAGACTTAGAGGCAAAGAAAAATTGCAGTAATGGAAATTCTATTTGCAAGTAAAGAAATTAATCTTCATGATGATGCCAGCCAAATACTGGAATGGGCTGTCCAGAAGGCATATGGAATCTTCACCCTTGGAGGTACTGAAAACTCTGCAGTATAAGGCACTGAACAACCTCATCTGTCTCTGTAGCTGGAACCAAATTTGAAGCTGTCACTGCCTTGGCTTCCAAAGGTCCCCCCCAAATTTAATCTGTCTGTGTTTCTCAGAAACACAGGGGTAAAAAGGTGAAGATGCAAAGAAAGTATGAAGAGCCAGGAATCATATATATTGAAATAAGTAAGAGTAAGAAATAAACAAACTCAATGGAGAAATTCCTAACTATAAAAAAAAAAAAAGCTAATTCTTAACCCTGAGATTAACTCAGTTGGTTAGAGCATGTTGCTAATAACACCAAGGTTGGGGTTCAATCCCCATATGCGCCATTCATTTAAGAGCTGGACTTGATGATCCTTGTGGGTCTCTTCCAGCTGGGAATATTCTGTCATTCCATGTCTACACATTTCAGAGTACCTTTTAAAAGAGTTGTTTAACCCACTTACAGGATAGATTTTTATGTCAAGATAGACCTTTAAATTTTATTTTAGTGGAGCTCAAGTAACATCAGTATTCTTTATCTACAATTCCTAATCTTTAAGGCAAGATTGCTGAGGACTAAAGAGTACTTTAGAAATATTAATGACTACATCTGTAAGACATCTCTGTAAAGAAGGTGGTGTTAACCTTTGCAAGGCAAAGGTTCCCCTCCTTCCACGTGCAGCTCCATAGCCCACCACTTGTAATATTGCAGCATGCCTTTCATTTCTATTTTGTAAACCCACACTCTCCCTCTCTTTGTCTCCTGTTGCAGTGCTGTACACCTGTATCAAAAGCACTCATGCCATCATATCCCTGGACTCTCATAAAGCTTAGTAGGTAACAGCAGCAATTTCTAATAATTTAAACAGCCAATAAGATTAAATAGCCAATAAGAATTGTTCACACAAAATTTACACAAAAAGCTTAATATCCCATGAGGATATGCAATCTCTACACCCTCTCAAAGCATTTTTCAATCAATGCTATCAGCATAATGAGCAAGAGCAGCCAGTAGGGAGACTGATAAAATTCACAAAATATGAAGAGGATCCCCAGAAAAAACCCACTGTTCTGAGGGGATCATAGTACATGTGTTTCCAGTGGGACATTGCAGAACGTTTTCCTTTCTATCTCTTTTGTTGGAATTGTTGGAGGTTTTGCTGTTAGCTTGGTTTAGTTTTGGATTTTGGGGGTTTGGTTGGTTGGTTGGTTGGTTGGTTGGTTAGTTGGTTGGGGTTTTTTTTTTTTTTGTTGTTGTTTTGCAAGTTTTCTGGTGGGATTTTTTTGTTTGTTTGGCTTTGTGTTTCGTTTTGGTTTGGTATTCTGTGGCGGGGGCAGGGGATTGGCCAGGGAGGCAGTCCCCAAAACTAACCTAGGCTGTTAGGTTCAATGCCTGCCATCAGCTATAGATATTTTTGGTCCTCTCCATATCTCCTCCTTTTCTGTAACAGTAAGAAATAAATCTGTGTTGTAGTAGCAAATACTGGAAGAACTAGCCAACTGTCTTTAACATTTTATAACTGTTGTATGAAAAAGAGACTAAATACAATTAGATCAATCAGATGAGTTTAATGTCCTTTGCACAGATATTAGTCTATCTTGAGTAACTATAAACTTTCTAGAAGCTTGTTCCATACCCTGATTTTCCTTAGAGCTGTGCATTTATTATTTAACACCAAATAATAAAAAAAAAATCCTCTTTCTTTTTTTGTAGTCTTTAGCCTGACCTCTTTCTGAAATAAATATCAGTAAAAAATGGCAAAATTTTTAATTCAAAAATTTTATGCTCCTAATGAGTTCTTCAAAGTTTAAGAGTGAAAAGCTTAATTGCCACCTTTATAGCTAAAAAAGAGGTTCATCCAGTCAGAATGGGGATGATAAAAAATACCAGAATGAGTACTGAGAGCATAAGACAACCCATATGAATTTTATATTAAAAATATGTGTTAAAATATTATTCTCTTCTTGTATGGAAATCAATAACAATTAGAACTGAAAGGATATGTTTGGGGTTTTTTTAATTAATGATCAAAGGGACTCATTTTTATAGATGGCCTATAAAGCTGCAATGGAAAATAACGCCACAGTTTCAGGAAATGTAGTGTAGAGACTAATTATTCTTATTTACCAGCCATCCATTTATGTTTTATCTTGCATAATGTTTAATAGATTGAATATTTGCCTTGTGTTTTTTATAAGAGGTATTGCTTTCCACTGCACTTTCAGTTAGTTGGACTATTCTCTTTTGACATCCTCAAAGTTTATTGCTATTGAATCCTGACATTAATAACCTAGAGAGTTTTCGTCTGGTTGGGGGTTTTTTTAAGACTCTAAGGTACATTAGGAGTATCTCATAACTGAAGCATTTCTGATTCTCTTAGTAGAGAAAAGGATACCTGGAACACCTGTTGACTGGGATGGGCTGCTTAGCTAGGTACTGTTTTCACACTCCTGAACGAAGCATATTTCCATCAGAAAGATTTTACAGATTTTGATGAAGAAAAAGATTCCCCTGGACTCTTAAAAACAGAATTTCTGGGGCCCTTGCAGGCCCTTCCTATTACACAGTTTATTACATATCTTGGTAGCTTAGAGAAATTGTGGTGCCCAAGACCTTCAGGCATTCTACTTACCTGCAAGAGCTTTAAGAAAACTCAGGAATCATGCACCAGTCTGAAAAGATCACAGCTCCTGGGAGCTGGACTGATAATTGAGAGAAAAAGCTGCAAGATTTCCACAGAACTGTTCTTTCCTATGATCTTATTTCAAAAAAATACACATATGTTTTTCATCCTATACATATATATATATATTTATACAGCATATTAACTTATATTTAATAAGGATGACTATTTCATGTCCATCTGTGGCAGTTTACTTCTGTCAAATGATATCTCTTGCACACAGACAAATCAAACATAGTAGAAAAGTCGATTTTTAAATTTACACATGTGCTCAAAGCTGAGAGACCCCACACTGATGAGAATAACTTACATTAACTCTTAAAGCATGTCTATTCTTGAAAGGTGGTGTGGGTTTTCTACTCCTGTATGTAACGATTTGCAACAACTGCTGTATGACTTTTACAGGATAGGGTTCAGTGGTCATAGCTCTGCCAAAAATGCCATTCAAGCCTCAGGCAAGGTTGTATCTGCTCTTAACATTATCTTTCCTAGCATTGGCATAACTCAGCTCAACCTCTCTTTCATGCTGTGGTGCCAAATCAGTGCTAAGTGTCCTCTTTCTCTTCATTTGTCCTTACTGATGCTAGTGCATTAGAGTGCTCTCCAGATAGCCTGGACTCTCTTCAAGCTCTGTGATTCATTAAAATCTGAGACATCAACATGAGCCACACAGAACATGAGGCACATCTGCTGAATAATCATGTTCTCAGCTCAACTATGTGAGCTTGCCTTGGGCTATTGCAAAGCATGACACTTGATTATGATTAATGGGAATAGAAAGAGTTGTCTAGATAATACTAGAGTAGTTGAGATACACAAGTACACTCATGGACTTATTAGTGTAGTCAGTCAATAGGGCAACCGAGAAAAGAATGCTGGATACAGAATGGCTATTTCAGCCTGGAAATTCAACCCACATCATTTTGCTTTAATGTATCTCATTTCTCCATTCCAGAAAATCTGCTTCCAAATTGGTTTTATTAACACAGGTCAAAATGTCAGACAGTATGAAACAAAACACTATGTAGACAAGGCACTTTAGCACAAAATAAGCCAAGTTAACCAGCAACAGCTTATATCAGTCCTATTGGCTTCACATACTCTGGTGGCTAAGTCCATCCCTGAATGACTGTTTAAGTAAGTTTTCCCCCAAAAGTACCGTCCTAAATTGTATAATCCATGAATTCAGGGCACTTTAGAAGCTGGTGCTCTGGCTGTTAGATCAGTTATCACACAGATGTTGAAATAATAGGGTGAACATTTGAAAAGAAACAGTACTGCTAGAAGCTGGAAAAATCAATAGAAAAGTTATAAAATGCAATGTTTGTTGTGGGGGTTTTTTTCCAAATCTGAATGTCTCCACATATTTTTTAAAAATAACAATGGGGTAATTTAAGCGTTTGAATTATTTTACCATTTTATATGTAAACAAATGTTAATGAATTTGGCAACATTTTATTTTTAAATTATGTTGTGGTGTCTGCTGGACTCTGCACACATTTCTAAGACATCACTTGTATTCTTGTTCTATGGAGAAGAGTTAACAAATCTAATTTAGCCTGGAGCAATTGTTTCACTGTTCCAGTTTAGTGAGAAGTTTTAGGTTTGGAAACTAAATTAGATTTTGGGAAACATAAAGTCCAAATACTGATCATAACAGATGATCATCTTTCTGTGGTACACAGCTGTCTGGTAAGAAAAGCTCTGACTAGGATATTCTAAAAGTTTCTCTATATTTCAATCCAAAAAAATGGTTTGAAAGCCCAAGTCTGATCAGTATCACCAACTCTGTCTATAACAAACCATCAGCAAAATAACTCTTGAATAATTTACAGGAGCTATTGGTTAATCATGGAAACGTAATGTATTGAAACTGTATTTACACTGTCTGCATAGGTTGGTTGTTTTATTCATTGGTTGAATTTTGTCAGAGATCTCAGAATCATTTGGTAGAATAGTACTTTCTGGAAAGGTTTACTAGGAAACATCTCTATGGAAATTGCACAGTCGATCTAAAATGCATTACCAAGTACCATCCTTTCTTCATCAGAAATTAAACCAACTTCTTTCATCTGTCTGTTCACATATGAAATATCTTGGTGAAGTTCTGCAGAGAGATAGAGGCTTTTTTATCACTGGCTCATACAATTTCCTAAGACATTGGACCAGAAGCTTTCAGGTACTTTCTGAAAAACTTTGAAAATAGAAAGCAACAAGTGAAGAATGAAAATTGTCTGCTTCCTACTACACTTCCTAGAGGGTGTCGTATGGCCTTAGATGAGACAGCTATGTGAAAAAACACCAGATTGTTTGCTACCCAAAGTTTAATATTGAGTTACTAATGACTCACTGGAAATTGAGGTGAAATTTATATTCTGCAGTCTAAATAAATATATTTAAGTGAATAAACGAGGAAACATTAAAAGCTTGATATGGTGAAGATTTTCAATCTTATAGCCAATCTGATGGAACGATGGAATGCTGTGCCTCATAAGCCCCAAATCTCTAGTTAAAATATCAGTCAAGAATTTGGTCAGTTCCCTCTTTGGGTTCCTCACCCAACCACTATAGGCCTGAGCAAAATCATCCTCTGCAATGCAACTGTGTATCTGAAGGGGAAATAAAATCTTTTATAAAATATTAAAAATTGTTAAATACTAAAATGTATTTTTTTCAGCAGAGAGGCTCAAACCATGACAGAGAGTGTAATTTTAAAATAATACAAGAATTCATAGATTTCATTTGTTTGGTTAGGTTTTGTTTGTTTATTTTTGTTTGTTTCCCCAGAGAGTATTCTCCTCAATTAAATACAGGGTTCTTGCAAGACCTATGGAAAAGGACATTTATGTTCATGTGCAGAAGAATATATCTGCTGCAAAAGCTTATAATGAATACCAGTTATAAGATGAGGAAGAGATCTTTTCCACAGGAAAATTCCTTGGCATGCACACCTCCAGACTAAAATACAATAAGAAGATAAATAATAATGATTATAATTCCAAATAAGCCTTGACTTGAAATAGTGGGGCTTTTAAGGTTGTTTCAAATGTTCCATTGATGATGAATGAAACAATTTGTTCATTTGTTCTTTGTACTGAAGATCCCTGAGACTTAATCCTACAGTTTCAGCCATTTCAGAATTATTAAGCCCAGAGAAGTGCAGTCATGCTGAAAGTGGAATTCTAGAAGTTAATAACTTATAAGTGGTTTTAAGATTAAGAATTACATTTGCATAAATCAGTAATTATATGAGATAATAAAATGTTTTATAAAATTTTAAGAAATTACTCTTTCTTTGCTGTGGAATTGCCAAGTGTGTACATTAGTTTTGAAATACAGTCTAAGCACTGAGAGTCTGACTAAAACTTCTGATTCTTGACTCCAAAAACTTCAACGTCTTTCGTATTTTTAGAAAGCAGGATGCTGTAAGCATGGACTACAGTAATTTCATTGGTCTATCATGTTTGAATAATCATGGCAAATAGACAAAGTCCCCAGTGACTGGAGAAAAGGAGTGTCACTCATTTTTGAAAAGGATAATGAGGAGGACCCTGGGTACTACTGACCCATCAGCTTCACCTCTGTGTCCTCTGAGAACATGGAACAGATCCTGCTGGAAGATACACTGAAACATATGGAAGACAGAGAAGTGATCGGAAGCAGCCAATTTGGCTTCACCAAGGGAAAATCATGCCAGATTAACTGAGTGGCCCCTCTGAGCCTCTAATATTTGGAGTATTTTCCAGGTTTTGGACACAAGTTCTTATCCTAAGGGGCTCCTACCTGTGTTTCAGGGTGGATCTTCACACCATTGACTTGTATGACCTTTTTGCCAATAGGAAGATGAGATGGTAAGGAAAAGAGCAAAATGATTTATTCAGCAGGTCACTTGAACAACGTCAACAGGGAACCAAAGCTTGGGATTCAAAATTATGTGCACATGACCCATAGTTAGGGAAGGTCCTTAAACGTTATTGGCAAACTCATGACAGTAATTACCATCATACCTTCAAAATATTTAAACTTTTAAGGTCCATTTTTCAGAAGAAGAAAAATGGGTTTAAGTAAAAGTTTTAAAGAAAATGTAGGATTTCTTCTATTAGAAGTCAGCAGTCATTAGTGTAGTTCCAGTGGAAATGAACTTGGCCCATTGTGCTTTTCCCTGGCTTAAAAGCTAGACTACTAAAAACCAATAGGTCCAATTTTGATCAGAATCAGACTTTGAATCTCATACATTTCTGTTAACTTCAATGGATTTACTGTATTTTTGTATAATGGAGATTAGAATTTGTCTTGTGGTCTGAATGTAATTTAAAAGAATTATGCAGAAAGACAAGTCAAGTAAAGCTCCTGTCAAAAGGTTAGAAAAATCAATAGACAGAGCAGAAAATAAAGTAGTAAAAAGGGTATTAAAACCCCCAAAAGTTAAAATGTCATTTTGATTAGGAAGAGAGGAATTTTACTGAAAAACTGTGTTATATAGCACAAGCTATCTGTATGAATAGGCAATCAGCCTCATCACTGTTGGAAGAGCGTGGTGCACAGCTGTGTAACGCAGACCTTTTTTGCAGCCTTGGAGTAAGTCTGGACCTTCTCAGTTAATTGCTGTCTTTTGATATGCAAAACTGCTGAAAAGAGACTCCAAGGCTCCCTTTACACCAAAACATAAACCTTTAGTTTCTTTGCTGACCATGTATTTGACAGTCATGTCTTTTTGCTTAGATGAACCAGTGTTATTCTTCATTTATTTTCCTGTCTGTAGTTGCAAGTGATTTTTAATTTCAATTAAGGACATTTATGTATTATGTGAAAAGTTATATTATGAAATTATTTTCTCATAATATGTTTCACTATAAATCATCTAACGTTTGCCCAAAACAACTACTACTATCTTAAACTTTCAAAATTTTTTACATATTTACCTAAATATTAATGAAAGTGCATCCTTATTTCAAATAAGTTTTTTCCCCAGTATTTTCAAACGGATTTAAATTAGGTATCAGAACTAAATGCAATCAATGCTTTAAAAATATTAGTAACAAAATGCATGTGACATTCATTTCTAATTACAACTCCACTTATCCTGACTGGACTGATAAATGCAGTTTTTCTTTTATTTCCGTAAGCTTTATGTAAGTTTCATATTAATTCCTATTGTATAAAGCTCAGGTTTCAGATAAAATTAAAATCTTTATTTCACTTTTATATGAGACTGTCTCTTTTTAAACCTGACAGCTGGCAGGAGATTCTGGTACTTAAAGCACTGTCTTAAGGTAAGTATTATTCCCCTTTTTTATTTGAAAAAGAACAGAACCCTCTCTACCCTCTGAGAGCTCTAGAACTCAACAGGATTAATTATAGCTGTTTTAAGTCCTGAATGATCTTCACTTTGGGTAAATTATATCACCTAGAGGAAAGCCTCTATATACAAGGACACCACATCATTAAAATAGGTTGTAAGTTCCCATCATGGAACCTTCAGGAACTCTCCAAATTAAGAAATCTACATAAAATCCATTGCCAGTGGAAAGGATTGTCGTCTGAAATGCAAATCCTAGTTTTCAAGATATCTATTAAAATTACACAGGACTGTGTGCCAAGAACACTTTAGGGCTAGCAATCAGGGAATTTGCCTGAAACCACTTGATTTAATTAAAAGTGTTTTTATGGGATACACTGTGTGGCTGCCATGTATCATTACATTTTTTGTGCCTTTTTTTTTGAATTTTGATTAAATTTGCCTTATTGTTGATCACACTTATTATCAATATGTTCAAATATGGCTCCATTGTTACTTTTAAACATATTCTGTACACTGAACAGAAGGTCAAATATCACTTTATCTGAAGTAGTTGCCAGAAATGTCATTGGCAGTCTTGTGAAAACATTGAAAATTTCATAATGAAAAGGTCATAACATGTTATCAGACACCTTGCAGAGGGAACCAAAGCCAATTAAATTCTAGTTTAAAAAATAGATGGATTGAATAGTAATATTACCATATCCAAGGATATGAAGATTTGCAAAACCAAACATTAAGTAGCAATCTTAAATCAAAATTAATATATAGACTGTTGTGGTTTTCCTTACAATCATAAAGTTCTTATTTATGTCAAATAAGAAAGAGACTAAAGAATATGACTTCTGGAATACCAAATTGGAAGGGACCTCAAGGATCATCTGCTTCATCCTTTGTTGTGAAAAGTAGTCTAGACAAGATGGCCCAGCACTCCAGCTGAATATTATCTGTTCAATGCTGGGGAAGTGTCCAGTGTTGGGGAAGATGAAATAATGTCTGAATCTAAATGTACTTTACCTGACATTGAACAAAGAGGAGAATATCTTGCAGTTGTATTCTCAAAAACAACCTGCAAAATCTGACCTGCACTTGACTTTAAAGATATTCACTCATTGGATCAAATTAAGGAACTAATCTAATTACAAATAATTGCATTTTTGCAGATAATACTTCCCCATCCTATAAACACATTCCACTTTTATCAGTAAACCACCCCTCCCCAGACCGACAAACTAAAGTATACGTTCTATTGTTTTGCTTATCTTCTAACAGATTCTTTCTAAGATTCTGAGGTAGAAGTTTAAAAATAAACATTTCGTATAATTATAGCTTGACACCATTGTGAAGAATGTAAAATATTCACAAAGGAAATGTGTATTAGTGGAGTCACAATTTCTTTAATCACTAATTAAAATCTGCTATTTCAGTGAGGCATACCTTAGGTTTATATACCAGTTTTGACTGACATACAACAGGCAGGGGTATAACTGGTGTGTAACTATTGTATGTACCAGTTTCATACTTTTTTTTTTTAATTTTTAAATACCTTTGGAAAAAAAAAATCTCGTGCCATGGACATTAGTAATGCAATACAGAAATCTGAGTTCAAACCTGCACTGGTCAGGTAAAGTTTTTACTTTTATCAGCGCTGTCACTGAGGTCAATAAACAGTCCTATTAACAGGCACACCAACATGTAGTTGATGAATATAAAGTATTGGTCTATATTTTTTTTTTTCCTTTTCACATGATGTGTTATTAAGCTAAACTATATATTGATAAGTAGAGTAGATATACTATTGAACCCCAGAGAGGCTTCAAATACCGCCTGCCCTGACTGCTACAGGACAGTGAAGTGTCTGCTGTTATAAAAGTACAGAGCCACTCTCCCCTTTCCTCTTTTATTTGCAAATTACGTTAAACACTTTTTTGTAACTGCTCTATATTTTACTACATAAATTGATTTTTTTAAACACGTTCAAACACACATATATTCAGAAGAAAAGCTAAAAATTATTTCCAAATAATTTTGGAAATTATTTGGAATTTCCAAATTAATCTGAGCAGATTTTTCAATTTAGGTGCAGAAAAGGAATATTGATATTAGAGGAGAGCAAGTTTAGGATTTTCTCTTGACCATCTCCCTCTCCCTTTCTCTGTATCAACATATGAATCTCGACATGTGTGTAGATATGTGTAGAAAATGAATTACGTTTGCTTTAGGAAGAGGTGAGCAGCCTGAGGAGTGTGCCTGGAAATGAGGAAGAAAAAAATCTTGCTTCACAGATCCACAGTTTCTGATTTTCCTTTCATGAGTGATTACAGAGGAACAGAATCCATTTCAAAAGAGAACAGTCAGCCATGTTTATGTTTAGAGAACTGTTACACTTTTCTACTGAAATGCCACCAAGCAAATAATGAGAAAATAAAATAACCAATAACAGAGCAAAAAATCCACACAGCAAACCAAAACTTTTTACAGCAGAAAGTGTTCTGCATTTAGATTTTTTAAAAAAGCATATAAAAAAAATCTAAATTTTATTCCTTTCTCAATGTTTACTTTTACAGTTACTTTGCCTATATATTGTTTAATCTTATAACCTTTACATTTAATGTTTTTCCATAAACTCAACACCTATTCAAACATGCACAAAATAACTTACATAGCTTTCTATGTCAGTAGAACATAATGATGAAATGGTCAGCACTACTTGTTTCATTGAAATAACTCATTGATAAGCTGATCAGTGTCCTCAGTTTTATTGGAGGTATAGAATTATATAGTGTGCAAGAGATCCTGTGATTTTTCAGATGTCACTGGTATTTTGGGGTATTATCAGTACTTCTTTGAATCCTGTTCCTGTCTCCGGTATGGACTGTCTTTTAAAATTTACCTGATTTATCTTTTAGTTTACAAACAAAAGCACAAAAATAACCTCACCACTACTTATTTAATTTACCATTATTCCTCTAGTGAGAGCCAAGACCACACTTTCCTGCAAAAAAAATTCCATTTTAGAGACTACGAAACTTGTTCCTTCTAATTACAGAAATTTCCTGGCCAGAAATGGTTAAGTATATTTGGTGGTTTAATCTTTCTGATGTATTTAAATTTAATTTTCTAAAATACTTATCATCATTAAGATTGATTTTCCTGAAATGTAAACTGCAAATGTGGCCATTTTCATCTGAACTGGAAGAGCAGCAAGACCCAAAATTTTCCCTAGAATTTGTTATGGAGCTACATCTAGAGAAAGGATAAGTTTCATGAACATTGTAGAGAGCTGTACTCTGAGAGGCATAAATTCATGGTATCCAACTTTGTTTCTCTTTTTTAAGCCGTTACAGGTACATTTTTCTACTCTCCCAGTATTCAAAAGCATAAAGTGCACAGCTATGTCTTCTGTTTTCTTCCCGTGGTTTGCAAAGACACATTGTTCTGTACTGGGGATGGTGGGTGAGGTGAGACTGAGCTGGTGCAGGGTTCTTTTATGGATCTCAGTAAGAAAGACCTGGCAAAAATGGCTTAGTAGGATAAGTGTTTTAATAAGACAAAATAAGAGAAGGAATAGAGTTAGTGAGTAAACCTTCTTTCCCTATGGGCATCTGTTTTTGTAGCATTGGATAGGGCCCATTTGGATTTTCCTCTGTTTGCTCAGTGAAGACAAGAGCAGATCCTAACCATGGGGAGAAGCTCTCCATTTTGGTCCTTTGAGCTACTATCCAATTCCCTCATGAGGACACTATTCTAAAGGCTGTTCTCACAAGAACTTGTTGCTGCACTGTTAGACTGAGGCAAGGCCACACAGGTGACATACTTTCATGGTGCCCAGCAATGTGAGCAGCTCAGCAGGGGCATGTGCCCTCTCAGGTTGATTGCCACATACTGCCTACCTTTCCCAAATCTCGGTTACAGATTACCTTATTTGCATACTAGCTTCTCAAGCCCTAAATGTGAGTCCAAATAGAGTAGATATGTCCACTCCTCGAATACTGTATCTTCCACAATGCTCCCCATCCACACTACCAATTTCATTTTTCTTCAGTAGAAGATGAATAGTGTGATTATTAATTATTGAATTTTCCACAAACCATAGTACACAGTAATTACTGATTTTATAAATGAAGCATGTGGTCCTGCTCCATAATTAGAAAATTAAGGCTGTAAAAAACCTCTAGTCAGTAAAAGAAGTGTTCAAAATAAATTGCATTCTTTCTTTTTGGAGTCTCTCACTCAACAGCTCTCTAAAGCAGTGTTTGAAACCATTGTGCTGGGGAAATTCTCTGGTGCAGTTTAAATATGGAGATAGATAAAGGTTAGCTGGAAAGGAAGAGTAAGGCAGCCTTTAGCATGCTGTCCAATTTAAGGTTCATACTGCTCTGCTTGTCTTTTCACCTCCCAAAAAGTAACGCTCTGCTGGTGGGGAATCATGGAAGTCTCCTGAGACTGCCTACAAGGACAAAGAGATCATTTGGTCAACTTGCAAATTACATTCTGCAAAAACATTGTTCCTACTTTCATTCAGTTGAGAAGATCTTCACATTCTACCTTGAAATACTCCTAAGTTTTCTTCTGCTTTGCTACAATGGAGTGGTAAAAGTGAAAACTCAAAATGTCTGCAAAAATACCTTCAAAATTTTGTACAATTATTTTCCAGAATATACTGGGTTAAGATGCACTCATCAGTTATCCACTTAAAGTTGTGGCACATTGTGGTCGGTTGTTATATATCCACAGAATTCCCATCAGACAGAAAGAGAGTTTTGATGTAACCATGCAAATCTACAACTGAAAGCGTGTCCAAGTCTATGAAAAATCTGATGAGTCTTTTCGGAAGTACTGAAAATTGAGACTTTTATTTTCTCAAAATCTTGGCCTTATAAGACTTCACAATTCTATATCTACAGCAAGGAGAATTCAGCTGAATGGAAATACAAGATCTGAGAATTAAACCTGTGAAGAATCAGTACAGATTATGCATATTCATGCACACCTACAAGACTTCTTTTGTAGAAAAGGAATAACTAATAAATTTGCAGTGTAGATTTCTGTAAGTTGTTTTAAAGAACTATGTGATAAGAAAAATGTTATTTACACAGTATTAATGAATACAGGACTAAACCACATACAAAGGTTATTTTGCATTGCCTTTCCTTGATTAAAATGTAGAAAATAAAATTATTATAAAGCCAGATTAGACTTCATACACTTATTTTAAAATATGAAGTAGAATTCCAATAAGAAACATGGCAAATCCAAGAGACTTGCATATAAAAATACAGTATAAATTACTCCTTCATCTGAATACATCTTCAGGATCAACACACACAATTATTCAGTGCTTCTTTATTATGCAGTTCTCTACCATTATTCAGTATTGTCCGTAATGCTTCCACTATTTCTATTGTCACTATACAAGTAAAGATTGGATTCTATTTTTAGTTCTCATCTTGAATTGCTTTTTGAGTCTGGATAAGGTGCCTGTCTTTATTTCTTTTTCTTTTAAGAGAAAAAATGATTATGAATAATGGCTTCCTTTGAACACTGCCTTTCTTTTGAGTAATGCTCTGCAGGTGAAACAGCTTCATGGCTTGACCTAAAGTCTAGTGAGTTCAATAAGAAGCTTTTTACCGACTTCAATGAGTTTTGGGTCAAAATACCTATCTAAAAATGAATAATACTGAGCTATCAACTTTTTATTTTGGGAAGTGCCACTAAATTTATCCTTGAAATTTATTTCATAATACGGTTTCCTTACTCCCTTCAAATGATAACATTTCAAGTTTTAGATTCTTAATTGAATGCCATATGTAACTGGCCGCAGTAGAGGAAAAAGGGAAAGTTTATGTGTCCTAAAAGGGTATTTGAAATATCAGCTGACTTTAAATGGACCAGGTTGGTACTGTCACTAACATATAATCAAAAAAACCCACTAAAATTTGGGGGTTTTTACTGCAGCAAAATAAATTACAAAAGGAAAAAATGGATTATTATTTTGTTTCAGCACACATCGACAAGTTAGCTTTCTCAAGTGCAGGACAGATTGATTTCAAATGAAGAATTCTCTGCTAGATTGTGTTACTTTCCTGGTTTTCTTGTATCACTGAGATCAGAATTACCCCAATAGACTTATCAGGATTATAATACTCTCTCACCTGTTCTCATGCCTCTCTTCAGCTGTAGTTGCTCAGATTTCCCCCCTCTTCTTAAACAGGTTATCCCAGAGGTATTGCCACTGTCACTGATGGGCTCAGCCTTAGTCACTGATGGATCCATATTGGATCCAGCTGGCATTAGCTCTGTCAGATAAGGGGGAAGCTTCTGGCAGCTTCTCACCCCTGCAGCTCCACTCCTTAAAAAAAACCAACCAAACCAAAACCACAAATCCACAAAAGGTGACACCTGTGCTATTTTATCCTNAGTCCTGATCATCAAAAAAAATCCCAAAATCTAACAAAAAACAGATCTGTCATGTCTAAAAATGTCAACTATTTTTCTATTTACCTTGTGGGTAATGCCTTTTTATGGATAATACAGGCAATGGAATTTGATTCCTGATTTTCGGAAATGTTGCAAACAAACAATTTTTGTATTTTTAGAAGCAGATTTTTTGAATAAACATGGTATAAAACAGTAATCTGAAATACATCTACTTCCTGAAGGAGATCAACTGAAGTTGTTTCTGTTTCTCTCACTTCACTATAGCAAGGACTACAAGAGTTCTAGCAAAGTAGATCAACTGAAGGTGTTATGAATTTACCCTTTCCATCCTCAAAATAGGTATGTACTAAACTACTTTTATTTTAGTTAAATGTCCAGTTATTTTTTTCTATTTGTATGAATTTTCGGTTGACATCAGCAACTGACATAAACAATCACAGCTGTAGAATCTGTGAAAGAAACAGTGTGAGGCACTGCATAAAATATCTGAACTATCTGAATGAAGCATTCTGTTCTATAAGGGAGAACTGTTATTTAAAATGTGTACCTTTTCTGAGTACATAAAATAAAAAAAATTAAAATTGGTCGCTGTATGTGGAAATTAACATTTTAAAGCAATCACTTTGAATCACTTTGAATAAAAGCAGCAGAAAAAAACTAGGGAAAGATGTATGGTGTCTGTGACTGAGCCCTACATTGATTCCAAACTGCAGTTTCCAGACAAATTCCAAAAACTTTCCTGTGTGTGGCCAAACAGCTACAGACATCACTGGCATGTTTGGAAAACTTACCTGACTATTTGACTGAACAGAATTAATGCATAGGAGCTCACTGGGAATAATGTTGTGCTCAGGAGACCTAAGTAGTAAAGACAGGAAACTTTTCACCTTTTTGAATGTTTTTATATTAGAAGCACTATCCTAAGATACTGAGGCAGAAGAATGGCAGTGAATTTAAGATAAAATTAAAGAAAGTCTACTGGAATAAGTTTAATAACAACTATGACATGGTCTAGTGCTGGAGATATCTCAGACCCATAAGAGGTTAGAGTTAGAATTCAAGGGAGTGTAAAGCTAAATTTTCTTACTGCTTCAGTTATTAACAGAATCTTCTCTTCAGAGCTGATGTAATTTATAAAGCACATTAGGCTTTTCCACCATATTTATATAACAACAAAACCAGTGAAAATAACAAACAAACGTGTTTTATTAGGGTAAGGAGGAAGCTAAAACGAGAAGTAACTCCTTAGTATGTCTGGATCATTTCCACAGTGCTGCCATATGGCAGACTCAGCTAGTGTGAAGCAAAGCTGCAATAATTTGTGATTCTTTTAGACAGATCTGGCAACTGTTTACTAAAGATAACAGAATCTCACCTTTCAGTGAATCTGGTGCTATACTCTCAGCATGCACAATCTTCCAATGGTCCTAAGTATCTCAGGGGTGGAAAGAAGTTCAAGTGGTTTACAATGATCACAGTTACTTTTTCTCGATGGCCATGGCCAAAAGTGACTGGAGCTTCCTTTCTGCTTTCTTGGATATGAAGAAAGGTAGGTAAAAGATATATAGTGTAAGCTTGAATACACAGCTGAGGAAAGAAGAGGTCACTAAGTTACCAAATGCAATGAAATCACAAGAAATGGCTGCTAGGTCGGTAAGTGTACACTGTACCTTAAAAATGCTAATATAAGACAAAATAAATAAAAAACTATAACTAAGCAGTGGTTTTGCATAATAAAGCAGCTCTGAAATACTTATAACTATTTATATAAGAAAGATGCATCCTGACTCATACTAATAATTGCTTTATGAGATTCTAGTTCTGTCACTGTTCAAACCAGAAATCTCTACTCTCCTGGTTGTGTATTCTTGCTAGTTGTAGAACTAACACTCTTCTGACTAAGCAAATGAAGGAATTTTTAGAAGCAAACTTCTCAGAAAAACTGAACCGGGGCAACAAAATACTTTCTGAAAATAATGATTGTGTTGGTGCAAAGAAAGTAAGCAACATCACATGACATGAATCTTTAATTCAGAATTATTTTCCAGAATATATTGGATTAAGATGCACTCATCAGTTATCCNAGTCACTGATGGATCCATATTGGATCCAGCTGGCATTAGCTCTGTCAGATAAGGGGGAAGCTTCTGGCAGCTTCTCACCCCTGCAGCTCCACTCCTTAAAAAAAACCAACCAAACCAAAACCACAAATCCACAAAAGGTGACACCTGTGCTATTTTATCCTTTAACTGAACCTCTTCAGTTACTGCAAGTTTAAAACAGAGAACATATATAAGTAAAATGCTAAAAAGTGACCTAGCTGGTTATGAAAGAAATAAGTAAAAAGAAATTANGAGCCGTGGAAAATTGTGGTCAGTTCTTATATAGCCACTCCAGAATTCAGACTATTTCAGGTAATATTTCAAAATGATTACCTATTTTGTGGGCATTATAAAACAACAAAATGCTTGTAGTGCATTTCTTTTCCAGTCTTCCAGAAATGTTATAATACAACCAAGGTTTCCAGATTTTAAGGGATAGCAGAGGCAACTTAAAAAAGGGGTCCTGTTTTCTTGATATTAGTGCTTCCATATTCAAGCTTTCATGAGCCTTCCATGTAGAACACAAAAATCCAATATTTTAGATGGCTTTTATGTTTTATGTCACAGCCTCCATGTGAATAAAGACTATTAATTTCTAGTTATAGTAGAAGTATTGATACCTCAATATATAACACCAATAATGATTCCTATTATTAGTTTAGTGCTTATCAGTACAGTATTAAGGGACAGATTTAAGATGCCTAGGAAGCGGACTTCCAGTTTGAAAATGTCATAACATTTCTCTGCTATGGCCCAGTGTAGTTGAGCATCCAGTGTACAAGAAGTCTGATGCATACAGTATAAAGATGTTCTGCACAAAGTCTGCTCACATTGTTTTTCCCAGTTTTGCAGAGGATTAATCAGTTTTCAAATAGAATACTATTTTGCTAGACCAGTGATTTTCAATCTTTTTTTCTTTCTTTTTCAAATTTGCAGATAGATAAAGTATTTCCACTGGAGAGGCAGACCTTTGAATAGCAAATTTTAAGTCAGTCAAAAATAAGCTTATTTTTCAGTCGCCTTTCACATTTCTCTTGGTGTTACCTGAGCTACCTGATTAATGTTGCAATTCAGAAACTAAACACTTAAACCCACTGTGGCTGATGTTATGGAGGAGCTGAAGAAAAATCTACCCTTAACAAAGGTATTGTAAATTCCGCATTAAATTGAGCAAGGTGATAAAGACATATGAGTTCAGAGAATTGGAAAGTCATAAGGCAATAACAGGGGTCTGTTTGTGGGTCACTGCATTTACCTTCAGGAGAGTAGCTATTCTGAAGATTCTGTTTTCTGGTGAAAGAATGGATTTCAAGAGGGATTTCAAGCAGATCAATGGTGTTGCTTTGCAGGTACTTGTGGGAAATCCTCCCAGCCAGAATAAAATAACAGGAATATATTAAAATTTGTTTACTTTATGTTTACAATATGCACTGTATTACAGTGTAATTGTTTCAGCTGTGCATCTTCTAGTAGCAATAATGGTTCTAGTATTTTTTATTGAGTGTTTGTCGTTTAAACACTGATTCAATTGCCTTTGCAAATATTTGCTTTCTAGCTGTTACCAGGAAGCTCAGCACAGTGCACATTTTTAATCAAATCAGGTAATCTGTATCATTTCACTCAGTGTCTTCCACAGGATTACTTGAAGAAGTAAGCTTTAGGTGAGGAATTTAACAACCTAGGGACTCTGTCTTATTAAAAATCCTTGGTTTGCTTTTGTCTAAAAAAAACCTGGTCTCTGAGCTTCATATTGAACTAAATAAAGTCACTATTTTTTTTTTTTTTTGTTTCTTAGGATCTTGAGCCTATACTTCGATAGCATGTTTCAACCACTGCCTTGTTTTTAATATTACAGCTTCTAAAACCAGGCATTTGTGTGAGGTTAATAATCATCAGGGAACATGATTCTAAGAGGTTCTGCCAGTGTTCATATTGGCAAATGACAAGCTACTTTGCAGATGTTCTGCAGTTTCCTTACGTGCAAGAGCACCACTTAGAACAAACCAAGACTCTGTGATCACCTTCCCTGCTAATCCTAATTATCTTTAATGGTACTTGGGAGTTCATAATAGCCACACCTTGATGTTCAACTTCTTAAATCAGTGTATGACACCTAGCCTTCATATTCATCAGCCATACAGTGTAGAATTAGGAGACTGGAATAGCTTGTGTCTTTCTAAAAGACAACCTTCTTGACTACAATGAAATCAGGAAAAATCCTCCATTTTCTTCAGTAAGTTTTTTTCTCCAGTCCTCATGCCTAACAATGAAACCTAATTTCTCATTTGGACTTCTATTTTTATTGTCCAAACACTGCATTTTATTTAGATTTTCCCTCCTAGATTGAAGGCCCTGTCTGATTGCACCTTTACTCCTCATTGAGAAATATACATGAATTATAACTTAGTGGTGAAGGTCACAAGAATCATGTAACACTCTTGACATTATAAAATACCATGAAGCATCAGCATTCATAAATTGGCTGTCTTACCTTCTTAAACCTAAGTACAAGGTTTTGCCAAGAATCACAGAATAATTTATTTGGCAAAGATTTCCAAGGTTAGTGAGTGCAACCTTTGATAGGTCACTGCCTTGTCAACTAGACCATAGCACTAAATGCCCCACGGAGAGGGTTCTTGAATATCTCCAGTGATGGTGACAGCCTGGGGGTAGCCCATTCTCATACCTAACAAGCTTGTTCATTAAGAAATTCAATCTGATATCCAGCCTGAAGCTCCTCTGGCACAGCTTGAGGCTATGTCCTCTTGTCCTGTCACTGGCTACCTGGGAGAAGAGGCAGACCCCCACTTGGCTACACAACCTCCTTCAAGGTAACTTTAGAGAGCCAAAAAGTCTCCCCCGAGCCACCTTTTCTCTAGGCTAAACAACCCCAGCTCCCACAGCTGCTCCTAATATGACTTAGTCTCTAGGCCCTTCACCATCCCCCTTGCCCTTCTCTGGACATGTTTCAGCACATCAATGTCTTTTTTGAAGCGAGGGGCCAAAACTGAAAACAAGATTTGAGGTGTGGCTTCACCAGGGCTGAGTACAGGAGTTCTTAATTGAACAGATCTGTAGAATAAAAAAAGTCATAAACCCATAAAAACACACTGCAAACCAGTGTAATTTTGTACAGAAATAATCTGTTCAGTAACAGGTGTTACTTTGTTCTTTGATACGATATTTAATGTCAGGCTTATTACTTTGCAATTACCTGAATAGATATCTGCACACTTCCACAGGGTTTTACATTCATTTTTTCTTAGTGCTTTCATTACAGAGATATTTAAAACAAATAAACAAAAATCAGATTTTAATTATGATTGGAATCTATAAATTCTATGTACATTTCAGCAGTTTTAATAAACAATATAATCCATTCAAATTTTTATTTTTTGCTTTGAGATTATTCAAACTATTTAAGAAACTAAGAAATGTCTTCCATCGTATATCTGAAGACGCACATAATCTGCAGTATTTGCCTGTCATCAAAAGCAGAAAAGCCTTGGATATCTTTATTTCATTATGAGCTTGCTTGAAAGTATTCAAACTAACAACCCTAGGCAGGCCCATTAATACCTTTACAAGAGTTAACTGGCACAGTGGAGCAAATCATCTAGTTTAATTCAGAATTCAAAGCTAATTCATGATGCCTTCATTGCTCTGTGTTTGGGACAACTAATTAATCAAAGTCAGCTTAGGTTGTTGAAATGAACTGCCTAAATAGGATTTAAACTGATTATAATTTTAAAAATAGAATCTCATTACCTGAGTAAATTTGACAGAATGTTTATGTCTATGTTTGAATTGCTAATGTACAATTAGAAAAGTAATCATGTAAAGTATTAGAACACTATGTGCTCTGAGAATTATTTATTACTCCTTGAGTAGCCTCTCTGATACAAAGATAATTTTCCACTAATGAATGAAAAAAAGCAGAATTTCAGTATCATATTTACAATACCTCTTTATTAATTACAGCCCATATTGAATTTTGAAAATTCAAAATGCATTGCTAAAATGGAAAAGGAATGGAAAAAATACAATGGAAAAAAAATACAAAAAAATTGAATTTGTTATGCTAGAAGGTCTAGTTTTTTTGCTGATGTGTTTGGAAGCAATAGTTGCTCAAGCAGCTATGTATGATAAGGATCTCTCTGAATTATATGACCATGTTTGAACCGCATATACATACCCACCACCACACACACACAGAGATCATGAGGGACGGGATGAGAATTCCATCATCTTGTGTTTTGTTGTGGTGGTTCATCCTTGCTCTCCCCACTGCTCTTCAGGCCTGCTTTATTATCTCAGGAGCTCCTGATAAGCCCTGACTGAACCAGCTGAGGCACCAAGTGAAGCACTCCTTGATAGAACCAGTTTGTCACTGAAGTGTCCCTTGACTGTGCCAGGTGCTCTTGCATGATAAATATGGGAATGATTCTGACCATGACAGGCACATCAACTGCCTGACCAAGGTGGGGAATAAAGAATAACCAGTTATCCTTTTTAGCCATGTTAAATCATTCACCTGAATTGTATAGCCCAAGTGAAATGGTCCTGTTGCTACAAGACATTTTGAAAAAATTAATTTTAGCCTCAGTGGAACACTACCATTGGTAAACAAAAACATCTAGTAGTTACCAACTTGTGTTATGGCCAGGATGGAAACTGACTGATGACTAGAGACAATTGTCTTGTGACCCTATAAACAGTGGTCTTAAGGGAAGCCCTTTGAGTTCTCCTGGAATGCAGCAGGCTATACAAGCACCTCCCCCTAAGCAGGACACCTCTTGGAGCTCATGAACTCTCAAGTTTGTGATATTCAAACGACCATCACTGATGATGAGGCCTAGGTTGATCTTCCCCACCTCACCATTCCTCAAGATGCAACCCATGCTTGTTGAGAAATATTAAGGGATTTGATGTATTTCACTGAACCTAAGTGGAATTTTAATAGGTACCTTTACACACATAGATATATACATCTCTTTGTCTGCATCTGTGCATTGATTAAGGTATGAATGCTGTTATTGTGAATCTATAATTAAGTTAATTTTTTGTAAATCTGGTAAACACTATTGAATCACTTTATAAATATTAAATTAGTCAATGATTAACTGCTGCTAAACCCTTTTGTACCCTTATCTTTTGTAATCATATCCTTTGCACCTTTACATTTTTGCATTCCTTGTCTTCTTGTAAATCATTCTAAATTGATTCTAATCCAATTTTATGTATGCTTCACCTATATAATAAGTAGAGTGAATCTTGCCATTAAACTCTGTTAAATTCATATTTTCACAAATTCATATTAAAAACTTCCTTTTGCCAATACCTTTGATGATGATTGTTTAAGTGACCTAAGCACTCATCCACAACATGCGTGAAGCAGTGGATTTAATCAAATCCAGTTTGATTTGTGATGTGCTGTGATGTGCATGGAGAATGTAGCAGAATCCTGAGCTAAAAATAGTTTCAGATGAAGCTAACCTGGCAGATGTATTCCAGTGGCACAAATAGCTGCAAACATCCACTCAGTCCATGGTACAAGAGCAGTCCACAGACTGAATTCAACACAAAGACCTTCCTGGATCACTTGGATGTTAAGCCCTGAGTACCAGCCATTACCTGTTTTGCTTTACAGATGGACACTTCTTGCCAATACAGACACAACCATTCTAGTTCTGCAGTCAGTCAATAGACTTCACACACACACACACAGACGTGCATCTTCCCCTTGGGTCAGCAGGCACGATTGGCAGTGATGAGAGAAAGCATTCGATGGGTACGTCTGTATTGCTAAGGACCATTTTCTATATTACTAAATTGTAAGAAGGATCCCTAGTAGAGTTTTCTTGCAGGCCAAAGAGTATTTCCCCAGGCTTTGAGAGTATGTTTCAGGATTTAGCTCAAAACTCTTGATATTTGATTTTGAGGTGCAAGGCTGATTTGAGGGAAAAGGCAAAGAGAGAAGTGCACTCCATAAAATGAATACGTACATTCCTATTTCAGGTGGTCTCAGTGTCTGTTACAGAGACACAGTTTTTCCTAAGACGCCCAGTGAGGGTCTGTGACTGTATTTGACATGAATTTTTTTAAAGAATTTTTTGATCCAGATATATAATGTACAAAAACCCATTGTGATTTCTCCTCTGTTTCCATGTTTGTATGCCTTCCCTCCTTCAGAACTTCTGTCAGCTTTACAGAAAAAATCTTTTTTTACATGTGGGTCATGTGATTGCCAAACTTTTTATTGTGTTTGCTGGAAACAATTTTCTGGTAGATGCTACGATCTTTTTCTTACAACCTGATTTAAGGAAAAAAAAAAAAAAAGACTGAAAGGATTCTTCTTCGCACAATGTCTTCCCATTTCTTCTTCAAAATTGACTAATTCACATGTGCTTTACTAATTCACGGGTCCTTCATGTGAATTTCAGGTGCAAATCATTTCCTCAGCTGCCTTGGCCAGAAGTGTAACAGTGTCGTAATTAAGGAGACAAAAGTTATTGTGCAGTGTTTACAAATAATACGACATATTTACATTTAAAAACCAACCAACCAAACTGCACTTCCTTCAAGGTTATATGAAGACCACATGCTAGAACTAACATTCTGTCTCACATTTTAGATGCACTAATGTTTTACAGTTAGTTGATGGACTCCATGAACCAGTTTTAGCTAGAATTTTCCTTGTGGAAAACATTTAAAGTTTTATTGTTATTGGATATTTTACTGAAAATACAGCCTGTAAGATTATCTTGGGAAACGTAACTCTGATAGTAAATTTAACATAAGCTCCTAAAAAGAAACAAAATGACATCAATATCTGACACAGCTGACTAGTCACAGACCACAAAACCAATATCATATTGATACATTGAACTAAAGATATCTCCACTTATTTTCTTAACATAATTCTCTTGCATCCCAAGATTTTAATATTAAAATCACTTATGGTTCATATATTAAAAGGATGAAATGATTTAACTATCGGTTAATACTTCTCCTTACTTACATATTCCCATCTTTTTGCTTTTGTTTTCCATCTTCTCCACCAGTTAAACCACAAAAACATTCAATAAAATTCTATGTGTGAACTAGTTTTTTACATATTTATATTTTGCAGAGGAGGATTTAATAAGGATAGATATATTCTTCTATCTTTGGCAAATAGCAGAGACAAAATATTAATCTGTATAGACCATGTAGAATCCAAATGTACTTGGTCTATTAATACAAAACAGTGTCCTCAAAAAGATTTAATTATGTGTCTTAGCATTTCTTTTAATTCCCATCTAAATTCTTTATTATAAATTTAACCTTGTTGATCATTGTGATTGTGGTTTTGGAAACTTATTTCCAATTAATTATTAGGATTCAATCTGTAAATACTAATTCTAAGGAATGCATTTCCAGCAATTAACATGCAAGCAATAGAAATCAAAAGATAAAGGGCTTTAAAAAAATGTCATAAATCCTTTTATTTTGTTCCTACTTTAATAATAACAACAATAATAGATATCATTGTTATAAATCTCTGTTCATTTACTCAAGGCTTCCAGAGTTTCAGCCATTCTAAATTTGGCCTGAGATATAAAGACAAAGTGATTTGATTAAGAAACAAGAATTTTAGGTCTGTAATAGTACTGGTTTTCTGTTTAAAGTAAAACTTTATTTTCTAATGCCTTTTTTTTTTTCCCCTAATATTTCTTCTCATTGATTTACGTAACACAGAAAGATAATTTTCTGATGTTACATTTACAATAAATAATATATTTGGGCATCATTATTTTCATCAACACTACAATAAAACATGAATGACACAATAATGAAATCAAGTAATGACCAGGAAAAGAAAAGAAATCCTAGTCTCAATTACACAGTGTTAGATATCTTTCTTCTAGTAGATAATGAGAACTGTCATTGACCTTATTCAAGTCACTTCTCACGTTTAAGGTACTTTTTCATTTAACAGGTTGGGTCAATTCACAAGATTTAATATTGACTAAGGAGTCTGTTGTTATTGGCAAATGAATAAGCTCTTCACTGCTAAAGCTGACAATAGAACTGCTTGGATTCCTCCAATTTCAGATTTAGAACCCTTCAATTACCATTTTGTACTACATTCACTAGACTGAACTGTGGCATTTGTTTAAAACCTCAGTTTCATTTGAAAATATATCTATTCTTTACTTCCATTCTTAAACTGCCATATATATTTGCTTCAGTATTTAGTGTAAGATAAGAAAACTGGTAATGCACAAATATGGTCTTCATATGACCAACTTAGTTTCTTTTATATCCTAATGTGCAGAAATCCTCTAAGCGAACAAAACACCAAATCCAGTTAGCTCTGAAATACCTTTTATTGTCTTGGATTTTGGAAAGGTGAATCAAAAACCTGCTGAAAAAGTACAAATCTGTACATCTTTCCTACATTTTCCAGTCACCTGCCACAATGATTGGTCAGATAGGGACAAATATATTTGGAGACAAAGTCAAATGCATAGATTCACACCTTTCTGTAGTCCCAGAGTCTTTCAGTCCAATGTTTTTATTATTTACATAATAGTATCCAAGATAAACTACCAATCAACTAATACAGCGCCGTGTGTATTTTTCAGTTTAAAAAAGCAAAGATTGTGCGAAAGATGGAATAAGGAATACTATAAGTGCAACAGAGTATTTTCCAGAGAGCATAACAGGACAATTTTTCTGTTCTTTAAGAACAGTCATACCTGTGAGTCCTTCCTACCATGGACAGCAATGCCATAGTGAGAAAGAGCAAAAGAGTCGAATTGTGTGACTGTCTATAGAAGAAAATGATAAGCACATGTTTGCAGAATTCAGTGCATGAGTTGTTCACCTACTGGCTGCTTCTAGCACCTAACTTAAAAGCAGTTCTCAGATCCTAAAGTTAGAAGTTAATGTTCCTCATTTAGTGAATAGGAAGAAAGAAAAAAGGAAAAGATGATGCATCCAGAAAATGAACTAAGTAATAAAGGCAGGTGCTTAAATTTAGACTGTAAAATCTCTCTGCCATTTTACAACATTTTATTATTGAGTTTAAATTAGTTTTTTGAGTCTAGTCATCTACATAGCTACAAGAACAAACTTTGCTGGCAGCTGAACAAACCATAGGCAATCTGAAATATACAGTCAAAAGAATTTATTCTTAAAGGAGAGAGTTTGCTTCAGAAACCTGTAGCTTAATTCCTCTGTCACCTATTCTTCTTAATCTGTTCCAAAAATATCTTGGTGTTATTTGTTCTAGTACTTCAGAACATACATCCTTGGTGTTACAATTACATGGTATCTTGGTTTAAGACAATTTACACTCACAAATGTAAAAAATAAGAAGTATCTTCAATGAACAACAACAAAAATGTCTCTGAAAGTTTTTAATGTTTAAATCTTTATAAAGGATTAGGAAAATGAACTAAAAAGAAAATTGGTGTGCTGACTATTCTGCTAGTTTTGTTTCTGCTGTTAAGGGAAAAAAAGACAAAACAGTGCTGTTAACACATAATGTTTCAAAATATGATGAAGACATTTTTATATAAACTAACATAATTTTTGATTCCCTGCTGCTTTTTATTTCTGTGGATATGAGTATTTTATATAAATAGCTTTTAAAGACCCATTTGATTGTCAATATAGAGATAAACAAAGCAAAATCAGTGCAGCGCACATATGATGGTTTTCTGCAGCAGTTTATCCAGCTAACAGATAAACGCTGGCGGAGATACCCTAAAATTGCACATGTGGGGTGAAGCACCTCACTGTCCTGCTCAGCCTCCTAGCAGCCTGGAGCCAAACTTCAGTATTCACCATCCCACCATGTAATCTTGTGGGTGGTTTTTGATTCAAACCACAGGTGCACAATCGGGGTAGGAAATGGTGCCACATCTCTCTTGCTCTAGATGCACGGAAGAAAATGAGTAGGAAGGACACCTACGTCAGATTATGCACATATTCAAGACAAAGTTGTTCTAAACCAGCTCCCTTTTAAGATTGTTCTGGGTGGCATTAAACAAATTATGGCCTGCGTTCATGTAAGACAAGGACAGATGTTTTATTGGGACTTGTAGGTTGGTTCTCTGCTCTTCCTGCAATCCAATTAATAGGATATTTTCATTACTGCTGAAAGGCCACAGGCTTTGTGCCAATCTAATAATGCGGGACTTGGTTCAGCCCTTGACTTTAAAGTCTTGGCCTGAACTGATTTTAGATTGTTTTAAGATAAACCAGCTGTAAAACCAGCTTTTCCTAAGCATTGTGCAGCATATCTATGGCCAGGGATCGATATTTGTCCTCATTCAGTTATTGTCTCTGTCAGCAGATACTTGTGACACACGTCTCTTCATAGACATGCAGGTAATTTCACATTAGGTTGCTAGCATACCCCTAAGACATACCTCATGTTCTCTGTTTACCTTATCAGAATGTCAATATCTCAAATAAAGAAAAGCTGAGCATATGAAGGACCTCAGAGCCAAGGTCTGTTTGGGGCTATATAGAACAACTACATTTCAATACTATTGCTACTTCAACAAGAATTCCTTTTTCAAAGAAAACATGCAGGGTATTTTCAGAGAGCTTTGTGTTTCAACAGGTCAAAATTGAGTATTTTACTGGAATTTTCTGTTGAAAAGTTCTTCTTTCTGTGTGTATAAAACTTGAGCTTTTTTTTTAAAGAAAAACATAAGTTTCACTGGCCTTCGTATCTTCCTCTTGGATCAACTGGCTCACTGATAAGAACAGTTTTAAAATAAGTCTGTAGAGAAGAAGACTGGGAGATGCTTATATAATGCCCAATTGGAAAAGAAATGCCAAAACAATTTTTCAAATAATGGGAAATAAGAACGGAAAGAACAGATGGTGGTTCTCAAATCCATACTTCTGGCACAAGTGGCATTGAGCTATCCTTTAAGAAAGAAAGAAAAGAAAGAAAGTTAAAGAAATCATTGAAAATAAATTTAGAAAATGAAATCTCAAAATAAAGTATCAACATAACTCAGGTTTTGAAAGAAAAAACTCTGAAATTTGAATCCATAACTTTACTTTTTTCCCATTTTCTAATTTCGCAAATCAATAATAATGTGTAAACCTTCTGGTTCCTAGAGCAATGAAAAATGGAAAAAACCCGTTATTTTCATAACTATTAGGTAAATATTAATTGAATTAGAGAATCAGTGAAATATTTTATTGGAATGCATTGAGGCAAAGACATTAATGAAAGAATGGCATGTTATTTTTATCACAGACTACCATAAGGGAAGGCAGACAGGGCAAAATTTAAGCATTTTGTATTGTAACTTCATGTAAAACAGGAGTATTTGCAGTACCTAATGCATCAATGCTCAAAAACAGGTAAGGCAATGAAGTTCATATATCCAGCCAAGGGTTAATTTGATTGTTTGATTAAAAGTCAGTTTTAACAAGATATCTGTTCTTTTTGCTGTCCCTTGAGGACTGCTGTTCCATTTTAAATTAACATTTTATTGCGCTATGTGTTTTTTACAGTGTTATTAGATTAATTAACTGACCTTGTTTACTTAGGTTGATCTTTTGTTTTGGATTCAATATTGAGTTCTGTGGATAGAAACTCCAGTTGTAATTTCAAAGTGAATATGCCTCTCCTTTTTAAAAAGAGGCATATTTAAACTCTTTAAAAAACTACTTTTTAAAAGTAGTTCTTTACACTATACTTAATCTATACTAATTGTATTTCTTAGTGAAGTCAGACGTTCTTCTAATGAGTTATTTATCATGGTCTACAGCTGTGGTTACCAAAGCAGCTGTCTCCCTAGTCAAGTGGAAAAGCAAATTAAAATTTTATAGTTCACATATATGAGATTCACAGTCTTTTAACAAAGTTCCTTTCAGCAATTCAGAAACTTTATTTTCTTCCCACCATTAAACAGTGTGCCATTGCTCAGCTGCTTTAGAGGCAATTAAGTACAAAAATATTAAAGCTACATCACTAACACTATTTGTACTTCCACTGCTAATGCATTAAAATAGACATCCTGTTCCATGATAGTTGTAATCGTCATCTCTTAAAACATACATGTAATAAGAGTATAATTGTATTCTTTTTTCATACATAAGAGGTAGACAACCAGTGACATAGGACAAAAGAGAAGGTACGACGTGGTCTTGAGGAAGGTGCTCCACTCACTTGTCAAGTAACAGGGGATGTGGGAACATAGTTTTGATCACATTGAATTATATCTCTTATACTTGCCAAAAGACTGTTACTTCTGCCTTTCCTGTGGATGTTTAAAGACTAAGTCTGGTTTGTCTATTTATTTTCACCATTTTGATAAGACTGAGAGAAAGATTTAAATTATATCTGGCACCAGTAGGCAAGTCAGCATTTTATTAACATATCAACTAGCGGACATAAAACCTCAACCAAATAAATTTACAGTGTATTTTGTTCATCATGATTGCTGCAGGTTTTGTTTTTTTTGCTTCCTGAAAAAACTATTGTCTGAAAAAAACCCCAAAATCCAAACCTTTTCAATTACTATAGCAAACTCTGGAGAAGGCCATTTAATAACAGTCTTGTACAATCAAATTTTAAATCAAATACCTTATTTGGAAGTCTGATTTTTGTGGAAGAAATTAGAAAATTAAGTATAACTTTTTTCGGTAAAGTAATAGGTATATTGGAGTTGTCTTCTGTTCCACTTTTCATTGTCTGGAC
Source organism: Pachycephala philippinensis (assembly GCA_013397055.1). Lineage (NCBI taxonomy): Eukaryota > Metazoa > Chordata > Aves > Passeriformes > Pachycephala > Pachycephala philippinensis. The sequence continues at coordinate 264,623 of VWZT01002089.1, forward strand.
AGGAGTAATTCTGCCTAATAACTGTCACAAAAAATGGTTTGCAGTGTACCAACAGCCCTATACTTCATTAAAGGTCACAGAAATCAAAATTACTGAAAAGTTCTAGAGGCAACAAGAAAAAATGTTGTTTTTGAAAAAGACAGTTTTGAATACAAGAGGAAAAAGAACAAGTAGACAGTCTAAAATAAAAAAAAAAAAAACGGTACTTTTATTTATCTCAAATAGCACAAATAAGCAGCCTTCCCTTTTTCCCCTAGATTCCCAAGAAAAGCAAATGTGAGTGCTGTTCATACAGATCTTCATGATGCGAACTGTTCATGTCAAAATAGCTAAAATATCTTAAACAAAGAGATAAAAAAGAGGTAAAAATACAAAGAAGGTGAGAAGATGAAAGAAACATCAACAAAACTGCTTTGGTGCTCAGTGGCTGTGTAGAGATCATATTGCAATACCCGTTCCCATAACTTGCTGAGAACATGCTATGACTGAGACTGTCATTACCCTGCAGCATATCACCAGATTAACAAGAAAGAAAATCCATCACTGATCTAGACATCGGATCAATGTCTGTGAAATCTGACAGAAAAATGTAGTATGGAACTCAGTTAATTTAATACAGAATGATTTGGTCTCAGATTATAGTAACAGAGAAGACAATATCTATCTTAAAATTTTGTAGTGCAAAGGATTTTTTAAAATACCTTTGAATGGAACAACCATCTGCTGGTTCTTACTGTTATCAGATCAGCAGTAAGATTCTGAATTTACCTCTGAGGTTCTAACAGAGAATTTATACATTTGGTGAAGAATTGTAACAGCCAAAAATTCTTTTTGACCTTAAGCGGCTGTTCCAAAACCTGTCCAAAATACCCTGGATCACAAAATATTGCACAGCCTTGCCAAAAGAGCTGGATATTAATAGTAGTTTATAGAATCATATAATTGTTTAGGTTGGAAAAGACCTTTAAGATCCTCAAGTCTGACCATTAACCCAACACTGCCAAGCCTGCCACTAAACCATGTCCCTAAGCACCACATCCACACATTTTTTATATGCCTCCAGGAATGGTGACTCAAACACTTCCCTGGAAAGCCTGTTCCAATGTTTGGCAATCTTATTGGTAAAAAAGTTTTTCCAGCTGTCCAATCTAAACCTCCCTTGGTGCAAGTTGAGGCTGTTTCTTCTTGTCTTACACTACACTCAGGCTATTGACCCCACCATGTTTTTGGGGAAGCAGCCCTAATTCCAATGTGACCATTCTTAAATGCTTCATGGTTTTTAGCACATCAATCGCTGCCACCTGGATCTCCATCCCTGACCTTCACTGAGAGAGCAGGCTGAACCACCTTGCTCGCACAAATTGGATGAATAACAAGAAGTGAGAGATACCCATGTAGTAACTGCTTGAACAGCACTGTTCTTTTGGATTTGGTTGTCATTTGGTATTTTTTGTTGTTTGTTTAGCATGTGCTTTTAGAGAGACAGAGATATGGAAATACTGTTTCTTATTTAATCATGCCTGAATTCCATTAAAGTTTTCTTTTAAGTTCTGCTTTTACTAATTTGCCCACTATGCAGTAGTTCTGTTGACTTATATGCACAACTGAAGAGGCCAAGGTTTACCCCATCCCACTTCCTTCTTGTTTCCCCAGGAATTCAGATGTCTGAAAACGATCTGTTCAGTTAAATTTACTTTGGTGTGAAAAGTGCACTATTTTCATAAACGCCTGCTGAACCCAGTAAGGACAAAAGGTAATTTATTTTGTATTTCTTTTATTTCAGAGAGTGCTTTCAGGTAGTATTTTTTGCTTGTTTTCTGAAAGTATAACTGAAAATAAAAGTTTTGAACAAGCAGAGTAACAGTTTACCCTTTTATGGAATAGCTTGCATCTGTTAGACTTGTTAACAGATTTTATTTTCTCCTTTTTAGCTTAGTACTCACACAGGACAGAAAATTAAGATAAGGAAGGGCTGTGTACAAATGCAATAATCCACAGTCTTTAAGTTACTAACATGTGTAGCTTCTTTAAATTGCAGCACAAGCCTCTCAAAAAACCTAGCAAACTGAAATGCTTACTCACAAAATCAATTTTTTTTTAATATGCTAGTCCTTGGACTGAACTAATTAAAAAATTATTTCTTAATGTTAAAAGAAGAAGAGGGAAATCAATAGAAAATCTTAATTAAAAGTATTAGTAACAATAATAATAATAATAATAGTAATAATCCAGCTAAATAGTTCTCTGCTGTGTAGTGAACACATCTGGTTTTTGTTGTCCATGCGTTAATTCAGTGTGTATTTGGGGGTGTGTTTATGCATAAATCAGCTTCTCATTTGGTTTTCAATGCTTAAAAATCACTTTTAACAGCTAATTAAGTATTTCAAACAACATCCACACGCCAGCACCCTGTAATCACTGGTTATGTTATGGTTTGATTTATAATTGAACTTCATTTGGTATACTCAGGGGTTTGAGTCACTGATATCTACATACAGCAGTGCCTTTTTCAATGTATTATGTAATTATATACAACTATCAATTTAATTTACTTCACTCCCTTTATTTGTTTAAAAATTTTTACTAAAGAAAACAAATTTTGTCCTTTACATAAAGGACTTGATTTATAAATAACTACTTACATTCCCTGTAGTTATAATAGACCAAATTACCAATGAGTCAGAACAGACATTTGAACTTAGTGTTTGTACGAAGTTTTTAGGAAGCTGAATATAAACTTTTCTGAAATAGTTTTATTTATCCATTTGTGAAATCTGCCTATGTCTTTCAGTACCTGCCAGTCTGGCTGTGGCACAATACACAGGTAGATGGAAAAATATTGTTTTAAGGAGACATGTCCAGTAAGTACTATTTAAATATCTAGGGTACACCACTTCTGGTGAGAGAATTAATTTCTACACTTAATTTTCCACAGCAACTAAAAATTAAAGCATTGGTATTACTTGCCTTTACTTTATTAAAACCCTTCTCACTCAATTTCTGTCCTTCCTGGCTTGCTTATTCTTACCTCATGAACTTCCAATTCAGGCTTTGAATTATAAATGAATTATAAATTTGGAAACAATGAGAACTGGACAAAGTAACTATGGGCATGGTGTGGAGGTGAATAGACATTTAATGTGATGGATGTACTACAGCCTAGCCAGCTTCTTCTACAGTTCCCTCCCACTCCAGCCATGACAGTTCTTTTACAGCACTTGAGCACTTATGAGAGAAAAGAATAAAATGGAATTAAATTTCTTGTCTCACAAGGTGAATTTGCAAGATAAAAACAGTTCCGTAGCCTGCCATCCAATTTGTTTATCTTCCAAAATTGTATCAGTTATCTCACTCTTAAATTTTGCATATAAGCATTCTTTAAGCACAGTGATACAGAAGGAATTCCAGAGGTTTAATATTAATATTCAGTTCACCACTGACTGAATCTTTATACATGTTCTTAAAATGCAGAGATATCCAGACCTTCAGCTGTATTATCTTCCCATTGAAACAACCATCAGGAAATTCTAAACTCCTGGTTAATGACTTTGACTATTAATATAAAATTTTTACCATTTTTTCCTTTTTATATGTTATGAAGGGAAGAGTGAGCTGACTTTCCCTGTCAATGAAAAGAAAAAATGGTTTTTAAAAAAAGAAGAAAAAAAATCTGCTTTTAGCTTCCTTTAGGGGGTACCGCAGCCTTATTTTTACTGTCATCTCCCAAAGGTCTTCAGCAATTTTCCACAAAGGCTTTTTAGAAAAGTAGTAAAAGGTAGTCTTGTCTGGTTCTGTCACATTTATGACTTCACTTGTTATTTGATTTCTTTTTTAACCTTTTGCATTATGGCTTTTGTTTTAGCTTGTGACAAGGCAGAGAGAGGAAAAAGAGATAAGACGTTGAGTTGCAACTCTTCTGAGCATTGTGAGACTTGAACTCAATGCAAGAGAGTGTTATTAAGAGTACATTTGGATTGATTAATTCTTTTTTATCTGTAGTATGCTGAAAGAATTCAGCAGGAAATTAAGTAAAACTGGTGATTTTTAACTCATAGTTTTCAGGTGGGAAATAAAGCACAAGATAAAATTGGAATTGTTAATTCACCTGACCCTAACAAAAGCATAGAAATCAAAATACGGATCGTGAGCAGAACACAGAAAGTTCCACTCCATTTATTTATTTATTTTTAGGTGGTAACATGAGAGAATGCTAGAAATCTTATTTCAGTTTCTTTTTGATAGAACTGTGATAGCAAAATTACTTCTATTCTTCATACAGATATCAACTCAGCAAATCATTTATGTGCATTAAAATTTTCCTTCTTAAGGAGAATAAGACTTAAATTTGACCTTTCTCCCACATCCCTTTTCAGTCAGGGACACAAAGATAAGTTAATATCAAATGAAAATACCGACAGGTGTTATTTCTTTAGGTAATAAAAGGTTATATTAGAAATTATTCCAATAAGCTCCTGAATGCTTATTTAGCATGCCAAGAGTTTCTCATCATAAAGCTAAATGCTTCAAAATTTAGCCACTTAAAAATAAGCTTTGAATTATTCACCTCCAGCCAATGTGCTTTCCCATCCTAAAGCATGAATTTGTCTCTGGTGTCCATATGCAGACACTTAGAGCCACTCAAGGTGCTGCTGAGTGTGAGATGTCAGTGAGTCTCAGGCTATGCCACAACCTCTGGGCACCTCCTTGCACAGTATCTAGGGATACTCTGTCCAGAAAAAGCCCCTCAGTGAACCAGATGCCTATTTGTTGGCAGCTGGACTACAAGCTACCTCTACCTCACAGATACTGTTTTAATTGCCACCAAGGAGTCTGTATATTTTTGCATTTTCTATAGTAGAATGATAGATAACTCCATTACCTTGAATATTGTACTATATTATTAAAGTTGTAATATATCCCTGTGATTTCTAAATCTAGTTATTGAATTGTACTTTCAAGTACTGCTTACATCTGAGTAATCAAATATGAGTCAACAAGGTAGAATAAAACTCAGTTCTTTACTGAATAGCTTTAAAATTAGAGACTAAACAGAATACCTTAAATCAGAGATTTGAAACTTATACATAGTCTTCAATGAACAGTTTCAGCACATTTTAATAACACTTCTTTAAACAATTACAGACAGTGAAAAAGTTGCTTTGTCTGGTCTCCAAATCCAACTATATGCATATATAAAATTACTTATTACCTCCTCCAGTGTAGCAAACAATACACTTCAGTGATATTCTAAGGTGAATTGACTTCTCCTATTTGTACTATACCTCTTATTTCTTTCCAAAATAAAGGAAACTAATTGTATAATTTTAAACTGTAAAACTTTAGGGAAACAGACTCTAGTTAAAACCTTTCTTTCATCATTATGTTCTGTAGGTTTTTTTAATAACATCATTTTTTGCCTTGGGTCAGTATAAAATACGAAACCTTTCAACAGACAGCTTCAGAATACAATTTAATGGGCAAATTCATCAAGAAGAAATAGAATCACGCACACATGAATCAGAGCTCCATCCAACCTGGCCTTGAACACCTCCAGGGATGGGGCATCCACAGCTGCTCTGGTCAACCTGTTCCAGGGCCTCACCACCCTCACAGTCAAGAATTTTTTCTTACTATCTAGACTAAATCTATTCTCTTTAATTTGATCTCATTTGTAGGGATACAAGAGTGGGCTGCAGGCAGCCTTGGTCTTGATAGCTTACAGCTGCATCCCTGGGAAGAAGGAAGGCCAGTATTGAATGCAGGTGTGTTAATTTTGGTAATAAGAGGCATGTGAGTGGCCTAAGAAACAGGTATAAAAGGCTGTGCTGGAAGATCACAGTGAGTGAGTCAAATTGTGAGCTCTGGTTGAGCTGACTGGTTTGATGCCTGCCACTCTCCTCTGCCACTGCTTGCCACCATCTGCTGATGCCTGCCACCCTGCTCTATGGTGGACTTTTAGACTCCAACATCTGGTGCCCTGTGTTTGTATGTATCGTGGCCGTAATTGGCTTAGAGCCTCAAAGGCTCGGAGCCTCTGGCAGTATGAGCCTCACGGACTGCAATCCACTTGGGGGAAGTGGAAAAGCCGGCCGGCGCGTAATCCCTGGGCGGGGCTGTGCCCAGGAGAGCCGTGAGTAGCCTACGCATGTAAGTCCAGGATTGGACTGCTTATGGGTGACCGTGCCTCTCTGAAAGATGGATGAGCTGTTTGCGAAGCTCTTGCCCATGCATAATGACTGCGAGTGGTGCCACGTATTTACACTGCAAACTATGTTGGCCCCGATGTACGCCAACACTCATTCACCCTCATCCTGTCACTTCAAGCTCCTGTAAATAGTCTTGCCCCATCTTTCCTGTAAGCTCCCTTCAGGTACTGGAAGGCTGTAATTAGGTCACAGTGGCAGGACATTCCCTGCCACAGGAGGGCTTATCTGTTCTGCCTATCAGCTGGTGAGATAACTCAGGGTATCTTCCTCCTCACATGAATTTGCTAATTGGTGAAATATCTCAAGCCAGACATCTGTCTGGTAGTAAGTTATTTCTGGAGCCATGGAGGTGGCATTTCCAGCTGACAATAAACATCTTCCCTTGAGAGCAAGATTGAAGGAAGATGAGCTTGAATTTCTGACTGACAGACACTTCACTTTACAAGCTATAAAAGCTACACAAAACTTTCACAAGGCAGAAGTCTTCTGCACATTCCCTGGAAATGTGCTTTTTCCCAAAGTCAGGATGCTGCTTTGTGGTTACTGTCTCGGGAGCTGAGTAAAAGGAATCTGTGTACCCATCATCAATTTGGTGGTAAGTTACGTTGACTCCTGATCTATACTATTTCTTTGCTAGCTGTAATATAAGTACTTTTATGTTGTGCACTGTCTTATGTAATCTTCTAGTAGTCCTTTGTTTTAACCTGTGTAGTAACTCTGTTTAAGGCCATTTGTCCATTAATCTCTTGTCTATTTAATAAATAACTCATTTTACAATACACCTAAGCAGCCATTCTTGAGAACTTGTGAGCCAAAGTGGTTTAGGTGTGGGTCACCTGAATAAAGCTGCTGCCAAAAATCTGAACCTAAGTCAGGGCTTGTCTAATGCTTTCACTCGATTCATAAGAGCCACCCTGAAGCCTTCCTTTTTCCGGGCTGAACAATCTTGATTCTCTCAGCCTTTCCTCATAGGAGAGGTGCTCCATCCCTCTGATCACTTTTGTGGCCCCCTCTGGACTTGCTCCAACAGATTGACATCCTTATTGTGCTGGGGATGCCAGAGCTGGATGCAGCACTCCAGCTGGGATCTCACTTGAGCAAAGGAGTAGTCTGCTCCCTCGCCCTGCTGGCCATGCTGCTTTGGATGCAGCCAAGGATATGGTTGGTTTTCTGGGCTATGAGTGCTCACTGCTGGCTCATGTCCAGCCTCTCACCCACTAGCACCCCCAGGTCCTTCTCAGCAGGGCTGCTCTCCATCTGTTCATCTCCCAGCCTGTGTTGATACTGGGCTTTGCCCCAACCCCGGTGCAGTACCTTGCACTCGGTCTTGTTAAACCTCATGAGATTCCCAGTTCTTGAGCCTGTCCAGGTCCCTCTGGATGGCATCCTGTCCTTCAGTTGTGTCAACCACACCACTCAGCTTGGTGTCAACTGCAAATTTCCTGAGGGTACACTTAATCCCTATATGTCATTAATGAAATTATTAAATAACACTGGTCCCAATGCAGAGCCTTTAGGAACACCACTCATCACTGATGTCCAGTGAAAATTTGAGACATTGATCACTACCTTCTGGATGCGACTATCCAACCAATTCCTAATCCATCTAACAGCCTACCTGTCAAATCCGACTTTCCAATTTGGAGAGAAGGATGTTGTAGGGGACCATGTCAAAGGTTTTACAGAAGTCCAGACATCTGTAGCTCTTCCCTTACCCACTGATTCAGTTATTCCATCATTGAAAGTACTTAGGTTGGCCACACAAGATTTGCCCTTGGTGAAGCTGTGCTGGCTGTCTCAAATCACCTCCCTGTGCTCCATGTGTCTTAGCATAGCTTCCAAGAGGATCTGTTCTTGATCTTCCCAGGCACAGAGGTTCAATATGATATGGGAGAAGCAAGGTAAGTTAAATATTTCTTGACCATCTTTTGTAGTTTTTAGGACACTTACCATGATCTCTTACATTCCCATTTAATAAATTATCTTGTGAGAAAATATCTCTCTTTTCCCCTGAGAAATTAAGCAGTTAATGCAGCTTTGGGGACTTCCATCAACTGTGATATAGAATAATGGAACAGTTTAGGTTGGAAAAGACCTTTAAGATCATCAAGTTCAATTGTTAACCCAGCACTGCAAAGTCCAGCACTAAACCATGTTCCTAAGTACCGCATCTGCATGTCTTTGAAATACTTCTAGGGACCGTGACCCCATCACTGCCCTAGGCAGCCTATTCCAATGCTTAAAAACCCCTCCTGTAAGGAAACGATTTTTAATATTCAATTGAAATGTCTCCTGGCACAACTTGAGGCCATGTCCTCTTGTCCTGTCACTTGTTACAGGGAGGAGACGGTCCTACTTCCTTTCAGGTGGTTGTAGAGAGCAGTAAGGTCTCTCCTGAGTCTCCTTTTCTCTAGACTAAACAACCCCACCTCCCTCAGCTGCTCTGCATTAGACTTATGCTCCAGTGTTCCACCAGTTTTGTTGCCCTCCTCTGGACAACACTCCAGCACCTCAATGTCCTTCTTGTGAGGAGCTCAAAACTGAACACAGGATTTGAGGTGTGGCCTCCACAGTGTCAAGAATAGGGGGATGATCACTGCCTTGGTCCTGCTGGCCACACTATTGCTGATATGAGACAAGATGCTGTTTGCCTTATTGGCCAGCTGGGCATATATTTTCTTCCCACGAGTTGCACTTCTGGTCTGTTTCAGGAGGACTGAATCAGGAACCAAGTGTAGAAAGGGCTACCCACATTCAAAGTCTGTCTTGGCAGAGTATGACAATATAAGCTGGCAATAAGTAATTTCTCTGAGAAAGAATTTCAAGACAGAAAGAGACAGAAGAAAAAATGAAGAATGTTTTGAGTTAGCCATAATGTGTACCATAACTAGTCCCTTTTTCCTAACACTGATAGTACTATATTATGTAGTTTTCAGTATGCAAAACAAAAAAATTAAAACCACAGCAAGACCAAGGGGAAAAAAGGCAAACAAGGGGAAGAAACCAACAACCAAAGAGGAAGCATCTTAAGAAGTAGGGATTACAATTCAGATGTTCTTGTTTGTAGATGAAATACATTAATCAAAAAATAAAATCTACTTACACGCATCCATTCTCTTTCTGGATCTATGATGCATCTACAGAAGAACAACACATAAGATGCTTTAATTTGTATCTCTACAAATTAGATCATGACCCATTCTTATTCCCTAATGATAGAGAGAGCACAAAACAACTTTTACTTTCTGTTAGATCTGCAAGTGTTAAAATATCCTATGAAAAGTAGAAGCTTAATTAACACACAGTAGTTGCAAGGCTTTGAGACTGTCTACAATTCTCGATAAATTCCTTCTGCTGCTCAGACTTTTGGTGATAGATGAATTTTTATTGTGGTTTTGTGCTAACTCTATGCCACAGGCCTCTTCTGCAAAGGCAGAAATTATGGTTCATTGTTGTGTGCTGTCATAGCTTTAGCAACCTTTTCACCTGAGACGACTTTGGGGCATCAGTAGCTATGACAAATTAAACAATCTAGTTTATTTATCAGAGCTTATTCTGAAGCATTGGTATAGCAAAAGAAATTAGTAACATCATGCATGTTGAAGCTTTGGAGTTTGAATTTTGTAAGATTTTTAGAAGCTCTCCAAATAATCAAATTCCTTATTTTCACACATGGCAAATTATGGCCATGTGGCATGCCATCGTGAATAGATAAAAAGGCATAAAAATCCTTTTTTGCCAGTAATCAGGAAAATGGCTACAATATGATTTGATTGTTGTTGTTGTTGTTTTGTTCAGCATTAGCTTAAACTCCATGGTAGTAGGTAGTAAACAGAATAAAGACTCTGAATTATACAGGTGAGTTAATTAGGAGCTGTTAGGCAGTAAGTTTGAACAGATGCTGTTTTTCCAATTCACTCTGGCAGATACAGGTGTGGAAACGGTAGTAGCAGATTACAGGTATTCATTTTCTGTAACTACATGAGATATATGCTATGTTCTACTTCTGCTCTATCCTGTCATCTTACTACAGTAATTTGCATTCCTGACTATGTTTTGTGCTAATAATAGCAAGTCCCAGGACAGACAAAGCCTGTAGAGAGACTTGACAATTGGTTAGATCTGATTATTATATTAAAATGTTAAAATTCACCTCATTACACAGAGTACTTGCCTCAATTATTTATCCCATTAACCTGAGGCTAAAGATGCTGCATATGATACCAGCTTTTCTAGAGGCTAATCTCCATGGATCTTTGTCAAGGTTAAAGGCTTGTTGCAGTATAGACTGCAAAAATGCCATCTATCAAGAACCTGTCACATTTTTTCCCTTTTCAGAATACAGTATTTAGAGGAAATGTCTCCATAATTTGTTCTGTTACAATTTTAAGTATTTTTAAATGCTCATATTGTGAAGTCACCATAGAGGACAATTTAGACAGCAGAGATGGAAGACTCGTGAGAATGTTCCAAGGGTTTGTTGTGAGATGCTGATGTTACCCTGTTGATATTTTGTCAAAATTATGTTTGCCTGCTCATGTAAGAACTTTGGCTCAGGATTCACATACCTCATTATGCATTTTTTCCATTTTTCAACGCTACTTTCACCATCCTAGTACCTTCATTTCTTTGCAACTGTCTCCTACCAGATAAACATCCCACTGCAAACACTTTTTCCTCACAGGTCCCAGTTCTGCTGCATTTGCCTCCAATTTTGGTATTTCTCGTATACCTGGGGAACATCAGCCTGATATTTTATTACTGACAAGGTTGCCAAGCAATGCTGGCCTTGCATGGCTCTGCTCCCTGAAGCTCCCCTCCAGTTTTCTGTGAATTTGGAGCCTTTCTCCCTTAAAAGCTCCTCTCTTCCTGCCTTTGAAATCTATTCCTAATAGTAATCTCTGTAATTTTAGTAAGTTTATCACACTATGTTTGTTACTGCCAGTAGTTTTCCATGCCTTATTTACCCCAAGTAAGGGCCTAGTCAATTAATAAATCATTTCCCTGCAGTGCTACTAAACCCTGAATTAAAATTCCACTGAATAGAAGAAAAGTACTGAGCAGCTTTTGTGATCAAAAGTCACTTAAATTTAGAAAACAATATAAAAGTAATAAACACCTTTCACCTATTTTTTTAAATGAGATGAGACACTGGGAAAAATTCTACACATTTAAAACAGTATGCATCATTTCCTTTCAAAATAGCAGATAAGCAAACAGAAGCAGAAGAGGAAAGAGAAGAAATGGAAGAAAGCAGAAAGACAGTTAGAAGATTAAGAAAGCTAAGAAAACATAGGAAAGATAGGAATTAGACTGTTTCTGCTCAGAAGTTAGGAAAGACACTTCCTACTTTGCCACTAGTTGTATAATAAATCAGATTAGTCCACTTTTTGCCTGCAAGTAACAAGTCAAGGTTCTTCTCTGCAGTTAAGAATTTCTTCCATGGCTCTCTTGTCTTACTAAATAATTCAAGTTCCTTTATTTAACAAGGCTTTTCTTGTAGCAAAGTACAGAAATCATTCCAAAAGGTGGTGGTCTGATTAAATTATCCTCTGCTAATTTGTTTCTAACAAGGACAGAAAAAGTGTCCGTCAGGCTGTGGTGGCCAAAGGCTGATCCACATGCACAGGGGTGGGGGGGACCTGGTAGCTCCAAAGGGCAGTGGGGTGGCTCCTTCCCACTGCCACGGGAGCCACAGCAGAGCCTCAGGGCTGGGCCAGACCCATGTGGAGTAGGAAAGGCTCCTTGGATTGGGGCACTCTGTGGGAATGGGGGACAGAGGGGGGTCTTGGGGTATCAGCTGGAGCCAGCCACTCCTTGTGCACAGCTGTGCCACACCGGTCCTGTCTCCTCTCATTAAACTCCACTTGTGATTGCTTTCCTGGGTGAGGGGCAGGAAATCAAACAGACATAAGGAAAGGGGAACTATTTTACTTCCAACTTGGAAATAATCAATCTCTTCAGATATTCCAAAACAACGGACTTACTTTCTTTCTAAAGATGTAAGCATTTACTTTATACAAAAGTATAGAATATTACCTTTGTATCATAATAACCATGACACTGTCTTATGTGCTGCATTCTCTATTCATGTTCTAATAGCTTAGAAATACAATAAAATGGATTTTGAACATATTTGTGAAATAAAAATCACTATTAAAGGATTACAAATAAACACTAGAAATCCTTTTTAAAGAATGCTGAAGTTTTATCTGAGTAAATGCTAAACTATTTTAAGAACTTAAAATATTTCCTTGCCCAATTCTGTTTTAATTATTGAATAATTAAATCAATTGATCTTGTATTTTCCAACCTGCATGAAATAGTTTCTAAATAATAAAATGAAGTCTATAGAGTCCGTTTTGAAAGCAAAAGATATTTTCTTAATTTTAAATATAAAATGTTACGATTTATAACATTTATTCACAGGCCATAGAAGCCTGATCCAAAAGCTGTTGAAGGCATATGACTGTATCAGTTGATTTCAGCAGGTTTTCAATCAAGTCTTCAACAAGAAGAAATTATTATGGTGTCTGCCTGAAATATGAGTCAGGTATCCCTCAAAGATTTATTATAGAGTCTGAATACGACTTGAAAAACTTCAAATATCTTAAGTAGAGGCTTATTCTATAAAAAGCTAATTTGGTACTGAATTCAAAAGCATTGCAAAATGTCTGAATCAAAGAAGCAATTGCTAGATCTAAGAACAGACTATCTACAAGATGAAAGTTGGAAATATCAGGGTGAGGTTCAGTTCTGCATTCAGACACATAAACATGAACTTATTTCTGTGAGTGAGTGATCCCGTTATAGTTAACAGAGAAATTGTCCCTGCTGTCAGCAAGGTAGAAACCACTTTCCTAAATGTAATCACATGCCTGGCCTCCTTCTGCTCCTATAGAAGAGCTTGGGTGTCCTGTGGGTCGGGTATTGCATCTCTCAATGCTCACTTCATTTATTTCATTCATTCTTCTGGCATGTTCCCTGTGTTTATGTAGCAGCATCACACTCGTATTAGAGCTTACAGGTCTTGCAAAATACCCAATGCAGCCTTTAGCTAGACAAGTAGTTGAATAGGTCTCTGGACTCCAAAGACAGATTTGGCTATGTTGTCATTTGAGACCTACATGGTAGCTTAGAAAATACTTTACAAGCTATCTCCCATTATGGGGTTACAAGAGTAGGCTGTAGGCAGCTTTGGCCTTGATGGCTTGCGGCTGAATCCCTGGGAAGAGGGAAGGCCAGCATTGAATGCAGGTGTGGTGATTCCTGTAACAAGAAGCACATGAGTAGCCCAAGGGATGATGGGTATAAAGGGCTGTGCTGTAGGATCACAGAGCAGCAGATACTGAGCTGAGTTGTAGCTGACTGGGTGGATGCTGAGCTGGTGCCTGTGGATGTGTGCCACTGCTTGCTGATGCCTGCGGATGCCGGCTCGGGCCTGCTGATGCCTGCCTCTGCCTGCCACCCTGCTCTATGCTGGACTCTTTGGACTCCGACATCTGGTGCCCCATGTTTGTATGTATCACGGCGATAACTGGCTGAGCCTTAGAAGCTCTGGAAGCCTCCAGCAGTATAAGCCTCATGGACTGCAATCCACTTGGGGGAAGTGGAAAAGCCGGCCGGCGCGTAATCCCTGGGCGGGGCTGTGCCCAGGAGAGCCGTGAGTAGCCTACGCATGTAAGTCCAGGATTGGACTGTTTATGGGTGACCGTGCCTCTGGGAAGGACGGTGAGCCGCTGTAGCTCTTGCCCATAAGGTCAGTGAGCTGCTGTAGCTCTTCCCATGTGTGATTACTGCAGATGGTGCCGCAATGTTATACTGCTAACTGTGTTGGCCCGGTGTAAGGCAATATCTGGAACTACATTGCCCTGGTGTACAGTGACACCCATCCTGAAAGAAATTTAATAGTGGTGTGTTCTGTGTTAATGTGGTTATTTACATGTTTCATTAATGAGTGTCCCAGTGTAGAGGGATGTTCCTGTTTATTTCCTTTTGAAAAGATGGATCTGACACTTCTGTCTTTGCAACAGCTAAGCATTAAATGGGAGGAATGCATATAATGTTTATGATAAGATAAATGCAACACATATTGCAAAAATTTCACTTAGATTAATGCTATAATTAGTAAAAATTCTGGCTGTCAATCAAGGCTTGACTAAAGCAATCACAAAATGGCAAAAAGCCATTGTTTCTTGTAGGTGCATATGGTTCATTGCACCAAAGATAAATGGTGAAATGAACAAAATATGATAGTCAAGATACTTGTCCAGACAACTGTGCATAAAGTAGATGGGAAAGTGTTTAATTAAATGTCTAAGGTTTTCTGATAAACACACTCAGGAAATAATTTATTATGTTCCTGAAAGGGAAAATAAGACACAAGGGGAAATTTCCATGTACTAAAACTCAAGTACAGAGTTCTTTTTTTCAGCTTTGTATTTATTATTCCAGATAGACACTCTACTAAAACTGGAGAGATGCTGAAGCTGGAAGTTTATTAGTATGTGATCTGAATACAAACTGCCATTCTTAAATAAGGGATTGAGTCTGTCTGCACAGAGTCTTGAGTCTCTGGGAACAGATACAACTGATGAACTTATCTTGCAATGTAGGGTGATCGTGCCATTGCACTTCATTAATTCGGCTGAAGAAGTATTACTTTTCCTATTGGAAAACCTAATAGTTACAAAATAAAGAGGTTCAGGCTCCAAGAGGTTTCTAGAGAATGACACACATCAGCTAAAAATCTGGCAAAAGAAAGGGGTTGTCTCTAAAATTTAGAGAATGCATTAATTTTTAAGTTGTAATTTACACAGATCATCTAACTGGAAGTGATAAAATTTAAAAACTAATGTCCTTTTTATACTTCTAAGAATTATAAGTTAGATATTGTATTTTAAAAATGGAAAACATTCAGAAGTTGGTTGAAAAACCTGTATTATAATTGTGACTTGAAATACTCAAAGAATCAAACACAACTTTTGTATTCCCCCTAAATTACTCTTGGTGCCTTAGTATTCATTTGTTATTTACTTTCAAGACATAATCACGAAGCAGCAATCACTATGAATCCTTGTTTAATTTCACTTGCAAATGCTTTGTAGTTGGACACAGAAAGAGAAACGTGTTTCTTGTTTCTTCAAGTCCTCAGTAGATTTCAATAGCTAGGCTATAGTATGCATTAGTCAGTAATGTGCTAATCCTTTAACTCATTATCATTATTTTCAAATGAGTTTTAGATAAATACTAATACAGTTCAAAAAGGTAAAAAAAAGTCAAAAGGTTTTATCAGGCTGTTTTACTTCTTGGAGTTAATTTTGAATTGCCAGACTTAGTAAAAAAAAAAATGCATATAAGTGGCCATTTCTGATATAATATTTTTATTTTATTCAGTTATTTCTTTGATGTTGTCCACTTAGAAGATGCCCTCTACTATAAACTCTTTATACTATATAAACTTTTAAAAAGTGCAAAATCTACATAGGCTGAGCATTCTGACATTCCCCTTACACATTATGAGAGCTCTGGGCAGAGAACTAAAGAAGGTGCTAATAAATCAGAAAACAAACATTAAGAAGGTCACAAAAGAACATTTTACAATTGTGATTGCTAGAATATATGAGGCATTTAAATTTGAACTCTACATTCATATGACAATGCTTGTAATGAGATCAGAAAATACTATGAGCCTAATCTATTCTCTTGACAATTTAAATATTACTGTTACCCAGTTGTTATCTTGTACTTCTTATCCAATTCCATAAATAGGGAAGGTCATAAAGATAGTGAAAATGCATTACAGAATTTAAACTCCTGACATTTTCCTAAATTGGCAGACTAAGAGAATACATGGGTAACATGATATGGCTTTCTTTGAAGGAAAGAATTTGGAGTAATAGTTAACCCATCCATTATTTTTGTGAAGTTTTTGCTTCTCTGTACATTTCAGATCATGTTACCAGAACATGTAGTTCATTTAGCATTTTACAATTAATATATAAAAAGCCTCATAACTTTTCTGTGATGGTTCTCTTTATATGCTGAGGCCAGAAATCTAGCAGTTAGTTTTGTTGCTGTTTTAATAAAGGGCACATCTTTCTTACTCAGGCTTTAAAGTATTTTAAACCTAGAGGTTAAACGTCAGCTTATAAATCTTCAATGAACTGGGATTAGATCCCAGTATTAATACTCAGAAAATTGGTCCTCTCAACTAATATGTTGCTTTGCTTCTGAGACAATTTTATTAATTGAGTTTCTTATATTTGAATATCTGTAATCTAGGAGGAATTTTTAAGTTATATCCATTAACAACATCGTGGATTCATGAATTAACACAATGAAACTAAACAAAGCGATATAAATTACAGTCCCTACATATCATACAAGTTCAGCAACAATCATTTCTCCAGGGTCTGATCTTGTCCATCACCACCATTCTTGGATATACATCTCGATAAGTACAGTCTGTTTCTGAACAGGGTTGTTGTATGTTTACAAATAATGAGATATTTATGCAGAGAGCAGTTGTTGCTATCCAGCTGTTTGCAAGACAGGGTCTGACCTGCAGAAGTTGCTGATCACTGTCATTTTGGAGATAGATAATTTTGAGATAAATATAAATGAACTATAGGGTTGTATATAGTTAAGCAGAATTGTTGTTCCTCTCTAAGCCAAGTTCTTTATACCTCACTGAGAAGGTTAACACACTATCAGAATCTTCATTATAATGACATTTTAACTACAGGTGTACTTTCTGAAATATTTACATGTCTCAGTTATCTTTTACCAAAGGTCTCATCTAGTCTGAACTGGGATTGTTCTACGTATTTTCTTGGATTTTTCTCTCATGTTACCGATTTTTTTTTTTTTTTTTAAATTGTGGTGACTGTTTTAAAAGAATTTATCAATTCTATTTCTAAATTCATCAGGGTGAATGAACAGCATATTTGTAGGAAGAGCTACGCTGCAGCAAAAGGATGAATTTCCTCATTGATATTGTGATGGTATTAGTTGCCTGCACGTACTTGTTGTCCAAATCCAAATTTCTGAGGAAGTGGGAGACAACATGGATCACCGTAACTGTAATATTAATACCAATTAATTAATTCCAAGAATACCTAAACCCAAGTCTCCAATACATTTCACATGTGAGGGCTTTTTTTTTGTTATCTGGAATACTAGTTAGAGCTGGAACTACTTTTAAATTACATTTGATTCTCTTTGCACTTGGATTCCAGTCCCACAAAAATTTACCCAAAGAAAAAAGCTTAAGTGCATTAGTATACAGCTTCCCTTATACCATCTAGTTTTCAGTGTTAGAATTATAAAGTATAATTTCACTATTTAAAAACAATATGAAAAAAACCTCTAATAGGCTTTCACCTTTTCTTTAGCATTTACTACCTTCAGTATTTTTTTCATATTAATTTCAGAGAGAGATGTTTATTCTTTATAAATACTAAAGTTTAGGGTTTTGGGTTTTTTTATTTTGAGAATATAGACTTTTGTAGACAAATGTCTTTGCACTTTTAAGTTGGTTGGTCTTCACTCAATTCAAAACTTTGCTTTTGTACAAAAAATTCGCTTTTTGGATAAAGCCAACCAAAGCAGTATCAGTGATGTGACAGAATATTAAGTGCACAATACAATTGCTTAGTGTAAATGTATTCTAAGCTATTATTTGAGTACAGCTTAAAGGCTGTGTTTCATTGCCCACAGGGCATGGATAGAGTAAAATCCAAACACCTGGGAAACTCTGTTCTTCAGAAGTTCTGAGTGATAGAGATTGGATTCACAGTAAACCCATCTTTGACATAAATATCCAGGTTGTATTCCAATTAGAGTGACTTTGCAATCCCATTTGCAAAATTTTTCCTTTGATTTCTTCTTTTTGTTCCTTTGCAAATGTAACTGTGGGTAGAAGAGATTCATGTGACTGATGACAATCAAATTTTCCCTGCTAACAATAATACAGCTTTGAAAAATTTTAAATGTTAGACCCTCATGTGAAGACGCCATAATGGATTTGAACATTGTGTTTATATGATTTTATTTCCTTTTTACTGAAAGGCTAAATTTTTTCCTGTCCTATCTGTAAACCCCAGTTTCAAAACATTGCTTTTAACATCCGAATGATAAAAACAAAATACTGATATATTTCTTAAAAAGTTCCTGAAATATTAATATTTAATTTTCCTATAAAATCTGCATCACAGGCACACAGTAAGTGATTGGGGTCAAGAGTTTCATGGGTAGTCACTTGGGCTGACATCAGGAGTTTGACTAAGCAGCATTACTTGTGGATAATATGGTTATTTAACATTCATTTCAATAAAATCCTCCATGCAATATATATGACACTCATAGGAAACCTGGAGAACAGAACATAGACAATAGCGTTGTAATTTCTTTGATATGCCAGTGTAAGTTATTTGGTCACCCTCATAAGTTTTTTGAATTACCTGTCATTTTTCTGTCTTTGTTTCATGCCATTATAAGACATGTTGGTAGGTCTGTTAGGCAATTGCATGTTGGAAGTTTAGGCTGATGTTTTCAAGATGCAGTACCTTGTCAGGTAATAAGAGATTCATCAAACAGCATATCTATAATACTTTGTTACTACTTCTTTAATGGACAACAAGCAGAACAATAAATAATACAAAAGATGATGTAAAAGTGACTTTTTCTTTTGTAAAAATGTTTTTGTTACTCAATTATTGAAACAAAAATGGAGTTGCAGGAATGTTCGATGCATTTCTTTTTCCTGCAAAGTTCTCTCAAGCTTTTCTATTTTCTTATAAGATCGAACAGAGGATAATCAACCTTCTTCTTAACTACAGATTTCACATACTGAAACACTAAAGAAGTGCAATGTCTTAAGATAAGTACATAATTGCCCGTGAGAGATTCATGTAGGAGAGTTTCCTAGTGAGCTATACCATCTAGCTGCCTGTCATTGCAATTTATACCTTGATTCATATTTGATCATAAGCTCTCAGGGAGAAAACATATTTTCAAAATATATGCATATGATATGAAGCAAAGCAATCTGTGGGCATGATGAAACACTGGATTTCATTAAATATTTCTACAGATGGTTAACTTCTTAAAAATTAGATTTCCTAACATAATATATAGTGACACAGCTAAACAAAAAATCAAACAAAACTGTTAATTGAAATAGGGACATTTTTCTATTGCATTAAAGAATACAGTTGTTTTGGAAGCAAAAGTATTTGGAGTCTTTTTCTGCTACTTATATATTGCATATGTTTAGGATAAAGCATGGGTTTTTTTAAATGCTTTTCTATCAGATAACTTATTAAGCTTCCCAATGGCCTACAAACAGACTGATGTTTATGGTTTCAATAGTCTCACCACTGTCAGAATGCATGAAGGATCAGAAAATCCCTCCCTTGTGGTATAGTTATAGGAAAAAAATACAGGACAAAAAGGAATTGTATCATTTTTACAGATGTAAGAATGTATGTTTTGCAGTCCTTGTCAGTATGACTCTTTTTTGCTTTTGTCTTTCTAGATACAGAAGTCTATCTTTCTTTTTATTTCCCTCTTTTTTTCTTTTGTACAATCAGTTACTTTTCAGAGCACAAAAATCGTAAAAAAATAATGAAGTGGTACCTCAAAGGATGTCATTCTGATGTGTTGCAAGGAGGACAGATTGTTCATTAGCTTCATATTCAATACTATTCTTCCTTTTCTTTCAAAGTGTACCCATGATGCTCATAGCAATCAGTGTTGGAATGAACTTCATTCTCCTGCTCCCACATTGAGACAGGCTCTGCATAGAAAGATGTGTACTTTCCTTTTTATCTCTTGTGTAGATCTCCTACATTATTTAAATTATTTGAAAGAATAGTTGATGCTTATTATGCAATGTGATAATAGCATTAGTTGCAGTCTTAGGTGATGACTAAATTTTTGCTGAATAAATATTGTTGCATAAGAAGAGGATATTGGGCAGAAAGCAAAAGCTATTTATAGTCACCTTGAACCTCATTTTCAAGTACATTTTTATATATATTTTCAGTACCAAATGCCTTTGCAATTAAGAGCTTCATTATCTTCACTAAATTCTGGGTCTAGTACTAATCAAGTTTTTTTTTAATGAGATACATATCTGACCATTTTTCCTTCAGCAGACATCATTGGTTAAATGAGTTGTTCTTACTGAATGTATCAGCTTGTTGTCATCTAGTGCTTATGCAATTCTTCCCTCATGACTAAAATCTTTTCCAGAGAAGAGACTGTAAACTTGATATTCAGTAACTCTTGTTTCCTAACAGCTTCCAGATTTCTCCAATCTCATGCAGCCCAAAAAGACCACCAAGTTCGGAATTCTGGATAGACATAATGAAAGAGGGTTTCAAAAGCTGCTAGGAAAAAATACATCTCTCCACTGTGAAATTTCTAAAGGTAGATTTTTAGGACAGCAGTACTGCTGTTATAATCAGACTGAATCAGAAAGGAGGATTCTCTGAAGACATAATTTCATTTTCTGCGTGAAATCTATGAAGTGTTTGCAGATTTGACTGAGTTTAAAGTGAGATATTTTGAACTCTTGAAAATTGTTATCTGAAGTTCACTCCCATTAAGCTTAAACAGAAGTTTAGCATTTTTTGTAGGCAGTGAGCCAACAGATCTGCTCAGTTCATCTGTCTCCAACAGTCCTTTAGCTATACTAATAGTGAGATGAAAAAGGAAAAAAAGAACGAATTCTTCCTCCCCTTCGCTACCTAACCATTGGAAGAAAGCCCTGACAATCATGGAAAGATTATTTAGTTGCAAGTTTGCTGCAGTATTATAGACATTACCTAAACAACCAAATATTTTCCCTGTTTTATCACCTTAGAAAGACTCTGAGCGACCAAAGGTGTCATTTCTAAATTTATAGTGTCCTAAGTATTTGAGAGAAAAAGAAAAATGCCGGTAGTGCTAATGTCAAAAACCTGTCCTCAAAGTTGTAAAGCAGTAAGATGTACTGTACTGAGTTAGTTCTTTAAAGCATCTTTGTATTCCTGTGCATTAAGAACACATTTACCAGAGTCTGGTTTGTGGTTACAGTAATATGGAAGTGAGGAACAGCAGAACAGGAAAGCTGCATGTTGCTTGGGGTAGGAAACTCATCTCACTGAATATGCATACTTACATCAGAGCTGCTTCTGCTAGGATATTTTTCTGAAAATTTAAGAAAGTAAAGTACTTTGAAAGCTTCATTCATCCTACCCTGACATAGATGTCTAAAACAGGTCAGATTAATACCTGGTAGGTGTCTGTTGAGCATGAACACAAGGGAGAAACTTGGATATAGGCTTCTCTATTTAGATACTGAGGATATTCCTCAAAAAAGGAAACAAAGAAACAAAAAAGACCATGAAGCACGTTAATTTGAGACAATGGTATATTTTACTCTCATATTGCTAGCATGAGTCCTGCTTTACTATATCCTAATTTGATCCCTCAACATACATTTTTTTTCCAGCAGATATGATCTTGGTATTTTGAGGGAGCTTTCCCCAGCAGTCTCAGCTTTGATTTTGGTTATGTTATGCTATGTCGGTTTCAATTCTATTTATAAATCACTTTATGTTTGCTGGTTCTCCGTTCCCCTTTCATTGTTTATCCTTTGTTAGTGAGTGAACTGCAGCTGTACTAAATGTTAATAGCTGTGTATTTCTCTTTTCTTTCTTTCCCTCAGTGAGTACTGCAAACAAATGTAACACATTCTGCCAGTGGCATTGGGGAGGACAGGAGCTGAACAAGATCTGTGAAGTATTCTCTTTGGAACAGATTGGAGCTCTGAAATCAATATATTTTATGAAGCAATAATACTGAAAAGAATTCCCTCCACAACTAAGCTCAGGCTTCTTTTAAGTCTGAAAAAGTGGTGCTTTTTTTTCCATATGAAATGTTATATTTCTGTATCAAAACATTCTCTTGAGAACAGAACATGTGCAGGGTAACAAGGCTCTATGAAGCAAAATGAGATTTTCACTGCAAAACAAAAGTTCATTTCAATTTCTTGAGGAAATAGAGTGAAAAGAACATCAGCCATTTGTCACTATTGCAATTTCAGGAAAACAGTTTACAAGAAATTCACAAAAGGTTAATTAGCTACAGTGGGAGTGATTTTGATGCTTACCTGATATAAATCAGCAACATTATATGAAAGTGTGCAATCCATATTTGATCTAGAAATCTTAAACAGTGATGGGCCACAGTTTTACTGATTTTAAGTAATAAAATGTTCATGGTGTTCAAATTATAACATATCACAATAATATATGTCTTAGTTTTGACAGTGATGTGTGACTAGAAGCTAAACAAAGGTCTTTCCATCTGCATAAAACAGCCAGGATGTAGGGATTAGAAAGATCTTTCACTAGCTATGAATGGTCCAGACCCACAGAGAAGTCTTTTTTTCATTGGAAAAAAGACTGAAAGTAAGCATAATGATCTGATATGAAGTATTAAATTCTTTGAGTTCAAACCTCGTGCGCTGCAGCAGAGTTTTCTAGGTAACAGATTTCAACACACTGGACAATGGGGGATATAGAAAATTTTTGTTTGATTTTCTTTTGGGGGGAATTTTTTTTTCTATCAGTTTGAAAATTTCTGTTTCATGCAAGATAGGCAATGAACAGACAGGACAGTTTCTCTCCTTCCATGTAATCCTACCTCTCTTTATGAACCCCAAGCCTACAGGAAGGGAATATAAGACTACAGTCTAATTTTAATTTCAAAATACCTCTTAATAGAGATACAATAATGTGTGTGGTAACTGTAAGAGGGAATTTTGAATAATAAATGTTAGTACTTTTAAAGGGCACAGAAACTGAAATTATATTGTTCTAACATGAAAATGAGATTAATGCAAACAGACATGAATTCTATAAATATTTCTAAAATATTTCTGTGCTCCTAAGATTTTAGTAAAGTAATTTGTTTCATTAGCAGCACAGCAAGGAAAAGCAGATGACTTTCAGTTTTGCCTGGTTTGCTACGTGTCACCCTTTCCTCATAGCAAGGGTAACACTAATCCTCCCTTCTGCTCTCTGGTGTCACCAGAAATTCTCTCCACTAAGAAAAGACAACAGATGACACAATTTGGCGAGAGTTATATGCATTTGTCTGACCAGGAAAAGAAGCTGTTCCTTTGCCACAGCCAGGAAAAAATATGCATAAATTACATTTCCTCTGGTTTCTTCCTCAGTGAAGGTGCAAATCCGAGACTCCTCCAAGACACCACAAATTTCAATAAGATTATAGGGACTCAATTGCCTTTGATCATTACATCTTATTAATACAGTTTGATTTGTCTAGAGTCTATTACAAGGGGGATCCATAGACAAAATGGATAGATGCACAATAGTATTGAATATGCCCACTGTTCCTACACATTTTGCTAAAATTTCATTTTAATTTTAAAATTAATACGTAAGTATCTGTAAGTGAAATTTGTAAATAAACTGTCTTTTTAATTTAGGGAGGTGTCATTAGTCTGTCAGGAAATATTTATTATGCAGATCAGTTCTGACTGAAGTCAGACCATTTGACAATATTGCCAGTGATGCAACAGATTCCTTGGCAAAACTTCTTAAACTAATGTCAGAAAGGTTTTCAAGCTTGTGTTGATTTTGGCCTTCTCCTCCACTTTGCTCTTTTGGCATGAGAGATTTGCAGGACTGATTTCTGGTCCCCACGCTAGAGTTTGCCACTGCTGAAGCAGCACATTTGCTCAACAACAATGAAATGCTGTTTCCAGTCCCTTTCTTGGATTTGTTCCTCCTTTTTTTCGTATTTGCTTTTCTTCTTTTTCTTTCAAATTGTAAAGCATTGCATTGTCTATACAAATTGTTACTATACCTTCCCTGAAACATCTTATGTTCCATATTAATTCAGATATTGACCTTGGAGCTGGTCCATTTCCTATGTTCCAATTCTATTCTTGATGAACCAACAGGACTGAATAGTTCATCCTCACAGGAGAAAAAGGTTAAAAAAAAGTCTTCGCCTAACAATTGCTCTTCGACATGGAAAGAATGCCAAAAGACAAGAGATTACACTGGTACATCCCAAAGGATTACTCTAGAGAAAAGAACCTTATTAATGTAACAACAGAAGAGGTCACATTTATTCTAGCAGACCAAATACAGTGATTGAGACCAACTTGTTGAACCAGTTTTTAGCCTAAAAGTAGCACTGTTTACTTAAGAGAATAGGTTAGTGTTTGCATTCTCATTTAGATGAAAAGTCAAAACAAGGTCACTTGCTTTGTTCAGCCTGGGGAAGAGAGGACTGAGGGGAGACCTCATTGCAGTTACAACTTCCTCAGGAGGGGAAGAGGAGGGGCAGGCACTGATCTCTTCTCTGCTTTCCGGTTACAGGAGCCAAGGGAATGGCCTGAAGTTGTGTCAGGGGAGGTTTAGGTTGGATATCATGAAAAGGTTCTTCACCCAGAGGGTGGCTGGGCACTGGAACAGGCTCCCCAGGGAAGTGGTCACAGCACCAAGCCTGACAGAGTTGAAGAAGCATTTGGAAAATGCTCTTAGGAACATGGTGTGATTTTTGGGGCTGTCCTGTGCCAGGCCAGCAGTTGAGCTTTGAAGATCTTTGTGGGTCCCTTTCAGCTCAGTATATTCTATGATTCCATGAAACATTGGATTTTCTGGGCAAGCAATGGCACACACACGCACAACACACACACACACATACC
>VWZT01002089.1:289604-329487 GCA_013397055.1 Pachycephala philippinensis
CCGTCTATTTATAAAAATGAGTGTTTGTACATGAAAACTGTTGAAATCACACAGTTTCATTCCAACAAACTGAGTTTTTTGTTGATCACTAGCATAATTCAACATGAAAGCATACTGACTGAATTATCTGGAACAACCTGAGCACTTGAAACCATCTTGCTATTGTTTTGAGAGAACCATATTCCTTACAGCACTGATACCAATGAACAACGACTACCAATACTCCCCCAAAAATAAAGTGCCTGGAGTAGCAGTCCTTAAATAAGAGAGAAATAAGTAGAATTCAAGTCCTTCATGTCAAGGACTCATTTCTAGATCCAAGAGTTATAGCATTATCTTGGCTAATATCTCTCATAACAGAGTTGCCTTAGGGCTACCAAAGAAACCAAGGAGAGATCTAGTGCTAATGCAGCATGGGTGATCATTGTAGTGCTTGAGATGGTTCACTCTCCAACCCTCTATTTACTTCATAAGGATTCGTGAAAGGAAGAAGAACAATCTCTTCTGGCTAAACATTGTGGAAAAACATAACTAAATACAAGCTACTGAATACTGAGAAACCATGGAACTATGCTGATAAAAGTCTCCTTCTGTATCTATGAGAGTTAAAGCATGGCTGGAGTCATCATGGGAACACAGGTTTGCACAGCCTACCATCTTGGCATTGTTAGGCTGGTTCTCCTTCCCCAGAATAATTTCCGGGAAACTCTAACAGTGTATGATTAGAATGGAATGTGATTTCTTTTTTTCATATTTTACATTTCTGTGATTTCAAAAGTATTTATCTTAAGATAGAAAGCATAAAAGAAGAATACATAAACACTGAACTTAATTTTGGCTCTAATGAATTCAAATACCTCAATTAGGCAGCACTGAAAACATTTTATTTTGACCTTTTTACTTAGTAGTTTTTCCCTATCATGTAATTTAATTTATGTCATTAAAACATGATAATATTTCATCAATTTTACCTCAGACCGTATGAAAAGCATATAATTTTCACCCCCCACACCCTCCTGCCTCCCGCCTGTTTTTTTTCTGAATAAAACCGAACACAAAATGTATTTGATAGAGTGGAATATCTGTATTAATCAAATTGTACAATCCAATTATAATTGTGGCAATATTTACTAGTTGAATTATACCTCTAATTCTCATAATTACTATTTAGTATGCATTGCACCAAATGTACAGAAGAAATAGGGCATTTTTGTTTCATTATATGTGATTCAAGATACGGGGTTTGTGATAAAACTCAGAGTAATAATTAAATAAGACTGGGCTGAGCAACATTGCCTGAAAAAGTTTGTAAATGAGCAGAGCAGAGATTTATGATTTCCACACATATTGCAGATCACTGAAGTAAGATAGATGAATATCCAAAATGTCATACTGTCAGCACTTGACATGTCAAGCCAGAAGAATATATGAGTCTGAAAACTGTAATGCACCTTAGGATCTAAATAATAGTTCATAAAACTGGTGAAAAAAATCTGAAAATACAATCACTTTCAACCTCTAAGCACTGTTAAATGAGATACACTCCATCTTAATGCTAGGAAAATATTCTGTCTTGCCTCTTGATATATTTACAAGCTTGAATTGGGTAATACGAGTAGTTCCAGTGAGCATGTAAGGAAAACCCCATGGATGTCATATGAATAATTGATCATAGAAAAAATAGGAATAGATAATTTTTACCTTAAAAAACCCCAACCAACCAACCAACCAACCAACCAAATTCCACCCCCCAAAAAAAAAAACCCAAAAAACCCAAACAGACAAAAGAAACCCCCAAGAAAACCCCAAAAGACATTCACTTGTAACTTCTAGGTGAGGTGTGAAGAAACGATTTTTTCCCCACCTGTTTTCTTCCCTTGTTCTGAAAGATTTAAGTGATCACACATCTTCATAATTTCTTCTGGTTTTACTCATTTAGCACTTCCTTTGTCTTTGCACACATGAAAGGCTTTGTTCTGTTCCAACAACTTACAAAATAGGAACTTTGCATGTGGGAAGGGGGATGCAAGAGCGGAAGCTACTTCGTATCCCTTCCCCAGTTCTAAACAGTACTGAAGATGTAGATGGATTCTCAATATAGGCATAATGAACTTTTATCACATGTCGCGGGCCGCCCTTGAATCCGGATAGCCAGGCGGTCCGGACAATAGCTCTGGGAGCCACTTCCCAACGCACCAGACTTTTATTCCTAGACCTGCCCTTGAAAGAAGATGCCAAAGCTCGCGAGGATCTGAGAGACAGCAGACAACTTTATTGACTGAACTGGTCCACTGCCAGACAGACCAAGAGGGGAGGAGCAACAGTGCCTTAAGTAGGGGGAGGGACAAGGGGTGGAGGGAACCGTCAATCAGCCACAGAGGAGAACACCTGGGATTGACACAGATTATGACCAATAATAATCGGGGAGGGATTACAAAACCAATGGGATTAACAGAATGGGGGAGCTTTCTAGAAACCGGGGGGGGGAACTCCTAGGCCCCACCTAGTGGGCGTGGCCTAAACATATTTTGGGGATCGCCCCCAACAATCACAGAACCTAATATTAAAATATTTTCCACAAACAGACCTGGACTTCATTAATGCCTGCATCTGCTTTCACCAGCCAGTGTCTTTCACTTGTTTCAAAGCCGTTTGGCTTATCATTTCAGCTTTTCCAGAGAGCTGGAGTAGTGGGGACTTGATTTTAGCATGATAACCTCATGAAGTTCAACAACCCTAACCTGGGTTAGGGCAGTCCCAGACAGGAGTACAGACTGGGAGGTCATTGAGAGAAGTCCTAAGGTGAAGGACCTGGGGGTTCTGGTGGACGTGAGCTGGCAATGTGCACTTGCCGCCCAGAAACCAATTGTGCCCTGGGCTGCATGCAAAGCAGCGTGGCCAGCAGGGCGAGGGAGGGGATCCTGTTCTCTGCTCTACTCTTGTAGGGTCACACCCGGAATGCTGTGTCCAGCTCTGGGGTTACCAATAAAAGAAAGAAGTGGGACCTATTAGAGCCAGTCCAGAGGAAGGCCACAAAGACAATCAGGGGGTTCAGCACCTCTCCGATGAAAACAGGCTGAGAGTTGGGGTTGTTCAGCCTGGAGAAGAGAAGGTTCCGGAGGCACCTCATTTCAATCTTTCAGTACTAAAAGGAAGTTTATGAAGATGGTTAGTGACTCTACACACAGGCACATAGCAACAGGACAAGGGCAAACAATTTTTAACTAAAAGTTGGGAGGTTTGGATTAGATGTTAAGGAGAAATTCTTCACTGTGTTGGGTGGTAAGGCACCGGAACAGGTTTCCCAGAGAAGTTGTGGGTGCCCCATTCCTGGAGTATCCAAGATCAGATTGAATGGAGTCCTGAACTCTATCCCAGCTGAAACCAAGCACAATGGTGAAGGTAATTAGGCATGTATAATATTTGCCAGAGAGGTTTGTGAAGTCCCCATCCATTTCCCCACAGCCCAACTATAAAAGTCCTGAGGATTCCGGCCCTTATTTAGTACTGATCCTATTGTGTGCACAAGGCTGAGCTGTGGAACAGAAAACTCCAGAGGACCTTTCCCCTCTGCATTATCATATGATCCTGTAAAACGGCGAGAGAAGTTGACAGACTATCTAGTCCTATGATATTGAGATGTTTCTTAATAATATTCTGAATTATACTTCTGAAGTATTGTAGGCAAAATTATAACATCCAGACTTCATGGAATGTACAGTATAGAATAATCTATATAGAAAAAAATATTTTTTAAGAACATGCAAACAGAATTTTGTAAATCAACCATTTTATCCTCTCCCATTTTAGTGATCATGTTAATATTTCTCTGCTGGCTTATCACTGACTATTAATATTTTTGGAAAATAAGACTGTAAGAGAAAATAATTAAAAGTTTAGAACAAGATTTCAACAATGTGCAGTTAAAAGAGAGGGTAAAGAGTGGTCATAAATCCTAAAATATTGATCACCTTCATCATTTGATAAACTTTTGCAGTACATGAAATGAAAGAATCAAAGATTTCCATGGGAGGAAAATAAAGAGTATTTTACAATGTAGAACTGGCTGGGTGACTTTGATATCTGTATTTCCTAACTCTAATTATCTTACCTGTACAATATAATATTCTAATGTGATTGTTACCAGTGAAATACTATTAAGGTTATGAAAATAGCCAAAGAAAGAAAACTTATGTGCAGCAACTTTATGAGATTATCATTATTTATTAATAGTAGTATTTAATTTTATTACAATTCTGCAAGGAAAAAGAGATAAGCCTGAATTTATGCAATCTGGAAAAAAATCTCATTAAGTTTCTGCTCCAAGTATATAATTTAAACAAGTAGGACAGGCACTTGAAAATCAAAAGATGTTCTTTCCAAGACACATCAAAAACCTGCCTAAAGCTATTTAAAGACGCTGGAAAAATTCCATTATTTGGCAAATAATCTGCCATGAGACTGTCCAATAGAAATCTCAGTTTTGCCAGGACATCATCGTATTTGAAAATTGCATACCAATAAGTCTTATATATTTCCTTGGTATTGTTAGGAGGTCTAAACAGTTTTTTTATTAAGTATATTTTTGATATCAGTCTACTTGAATGATTTATATGCATATATTTAATGATTCTTATAAATTATACTTTAAAAAGTGGATAATTATAAAAAATCTGTATGCATGTAAAGAAAGACACAAAGTCAGTTAACAGTACCTTACTTCTCAGTTTTAAAATACTGCATTGCTGTTTGGACTTAGAGAAGTTAACAGGGAGCATATTAGTTAGGATATCTTTCATAGAAAACAGATTAGAAACCATGATAAAATAACTAAAATGGGTTTCAGAAGCAGAAACTGTACCTCTTTGGGTGAAGGGCTGGACAGCTGCTGAGGCAGGGGTTCTTTAAGTGACATCAGTAACAGTACCTAATGCTTCGTCTGTCTTTGGCTTAAATTCTAAAAATTCTGGTTTATTTATTATGAAGATTTTTGTGAGGATTACTTGTCTCTTTAGCAGAGAAATAAAAATATACATATATATACAGACACATTTTTAAATAACATATATGCTATTTAAAAATGAGAATGTGGGTTTTTTTTAAGAATTCACATATCCATCTCCATTTTGAGATGAACTGATAAAATGCAGAAAACGTGTCCTTTGTTACTGGACAAAAGAAATATGAGATAGATTTAGCATACCTAATGAGACACCATTAGGAACACACTCTTATAAATTGAATAGATCCAGTTTTGAAATATGTGAGAAATTTTATTAAGAACACTTACTGAATATTTCTTTTGTCAGCTAAATATATTACCTCTAGCACAGTATATTTCAAGTAATTTTGTATTTCAATAACAGACTACTACCTGTTCAGATCATATTATAGTCATATTTCTATTTGCAATGTGCTAAGATGCAGAACAATAATTTTGTGTCTCTGTTCCTGTTCTGCAACTTGTCCATATACAATATGCTCCTCTAATGAAAATAAATCACTCATGATTGGAACCCACTATTTTCTGGGCTTATCAGACTGGTGTTCAAGTAATACTCTCCATATCTTTATGGATACTTGGATATTGTTTCTATTCCATGTACAGTTTGATTTCTAAGTGCATCATTTTTGGTAAAACATAAGCTTGAGTTATACATTTCTCAGGGATAGAAGAGCTCCTGCATACCTTTGCATCTCATGCACATGCATTATTTTATTTTTTCTTCCACTATTTCCAATGAGATGCAAAAGTTTTCTGTTAATTTGTACTTTTTGTAGAGCCCAGCAGTTGTGCATGAATTCAGAGGCATTGCTTAATGTACAAGGGAGGCAGAAGCTAAGATTCATTCAAATTCTTGTTTCTCTGCAGAGGTGGTGTGTAGGTGTCAAGGTGCTGACGGTGGGGAGAGCTGCAGGGTGGCCCCTGTGTTAAGAGATCAGGGCTACCCCATGCTGGACACAGCTGATTTCAGCCAGCTCCAATGGACCCACCACGGGGCACAGCTGAGCCTCTCAGCCATTTATGGGCACCTCTGGGAAAACATGGGTAAGAAGTGGCAAAAGATGCTGTAGAGGTGGAGAGGAGTGATGAAAACCACCCTGTAGATACCGGTGTCAGAGAAGGAGTGGGAAGAGTTGCTACAGACGCAGGAGCAGAAGTTTCACTGCAGCTGGTGGAGACACATTGGTGAAGCTGGTATATCTCTGCAGCCCTTGGAGAGAACCATGCCAGAGCAGATAACCACCCTGCAGTCTCTGGAGGATCTCAGTGAAAAGTAGCTGGGTATTTCCTGAAGGAGCTGTGGTCAGTGAAGAGCCCATGCTGCTGCAGGGGAAGTGTGAGAAGGAATGAATGGCAGAGAGGAGCTATTTTTAACTGACTGTAACCACCCCCATTCCCCATCCCTCTCTGTGTAGCTTGAGGTGGGGAGAGAGATAGAAGAGTTGGGAATGAAGGAATGGAATAAAGTCTGAGTGAGGGGAAGGCATAATTTTCATTTTTCTTTCCTTTTTCTTTTCTTACTATTCAATTAAATAAATTTTCATCAAGATAATCCTGTTCTACCTGTGATGGTAATGGGTAAATGATCTCACTGTCTTTACCTGAGCTTCTCTTGTTTGAGGACGAGGAGTGAGAGAGCAGCTGTGTGGGTGCCTGGCAGCCAGGCAAGCTCAATGCACCATAGATGAGGAAATGGTCGTGTGCATGCATTTTGCCTATTTAAAGATTGCAAACAGTCTCTTTCAGCACAGTTATAATTGTGCACGATGAGTTTTTTATGTTTAAGCTTTTCATGCCAAAAAAAAAAATCACCTGTTTTGTATTTACACAGAACTTTACAAAACGAAGCCCTTGTCTTAACCGATTTTTAGCACAGCTTCGCTTATCATGAATAATATTTTATCTGATAATCTTAATAAAATTCTACTATTTCATCTGGTCAGTGCAAATGACCTATATATGTGTACGTGTATATATANAACAATACTGTTAGATGGCTGTTTTTTTATGGAGTTCTTGATCAAGTTATGGGTAAGATCAAAGAGAGTTTTGTTACTGACTGGAAAATTGTAAGAATGGGTAAAATATCTTAGCCTGCATTTATCACAATAATGCATGTTTAGTCGTGTCTATCGTTCTATCTTAATCACAGCTGCAATGCTAAAATGACCTTACACAGCTCCTGTTTTAAATGAAGTTACCATATGCAGCATTGTACATATATATGTTGCTATATTTTTCATACAGTAATATGAAATATTATGTAATTTCTAATAAATTATTGATTTTCACCTAGTGGGGAATATTTTGTTCATTGGTATTGCTTTTTAATAAGCAGTCTTTGAAAATTAGAGACTTTACTTCGGATATCTTAGGTGGCAGTGGAAACTTTTGTAGCAGGAGTACAACATCCACAATGTTGTGAGAAACACTGGGGAAAGAAATCTGTTTCTAGCTGAAGAAGTCATATTTTCTGAGAATATAAACTATCTGCTTGTTTCTGATGTTTTACTTTCAAATTCTTTCTTGAACTAAATTCAAATTGGATAAATATATATATATATACACACACACATATATAAGAATAATTCTAACCTCCTTATACCTAGTTTCTTGGTTTTTTCAATGCATTTTCTGTGATATACACACATATATTTTCTGAAGAGAAATTTACAAGCTATTTTGGATTTTAAAAAATTCAATTCTATTCTTCAGTCTATATAATGTGCTCTGAATGACAAAATTGTATCATTTATCCTACTCACTACTACATAGAAATTTTTCAATGTACTTGGAGATTCTTCTCCCAGGTGCCATTGTGTATATATTACCTTTGTACATATGCCTACAGATGCAGAGATGACAGCATCATGCTTTTAAATTTGAAAAGTGTGGTCCCAAATGAAACCATTCTGTTTTGTGCTAAATAAGAATTTGTCAAAAGAATCTGGATTTAAAAAGATAAAATACAGAGATACATAATCTAGATGTAGCCCAAGCCTGCTATGCAGCTGCATGACTAAAGCTGTGTTATCTAATGACTGTATCTGTATATAATTGTGTCACCAGTGACAGTAGAGAACAACCAATCTCACAAGTCTCCCATGAAATATGGTTGTCTTTACTGTAGATAGGATCACCCAAGACTTTGATTTGGTTCAGAGTTATTCAGTACACTTTCTAATACATTTTTTAAAAGTAATTGTTGACACTTCATTGTGAAAGATGGGACTTTAAAGGGGACTTAGGGATCATAGTGAATAGTTACATGTTCATTAATTACTTCTGTAAGTTCCTGGGTAAGTAAGCTGATGAGCTCCTTTTATTAATAACAAGAGAGATTCTGACTGCACAGTGGTGATAAATTATTTGACCTGTGGAATGACAGCCTTACAAAAAATAAAAATGAAAAGGTAACCTCATCCTGGTCTGTGAAGGCTCAAGCACTGTTTTTGTGGAAGGCTGACAAAAAAAAAAGATTAGCTAGAGAAAAGTCTATAAGACAGAATCTTTCAGAAAACATAGAGTTCTTTAATCGTCCTTTGGTGAACACAATTTCCATTTGCAAAATGTTACATACCTGTTGATTTCCTATATTGTATCACATCAAGGTACTGGCACTAAACTCACTGAGACATTTTCAATATCCATACTGAGTAAAATATAAGAATACAATAGTGTCAGTATACATAATCATGTATTTCTTGCTTTCCAGTGAAAACACATTTTAAAAATGAATTAATATTCATATTCCATATGAAAATAAGGAAAATAGTTTAAGGTCAAATAATATAGCTATCTTTGTGAGACCTGCTAAGAACTGTTTTCTACATGAGAATCCACTGTGAAGGGGGGCTCCTGCACCAAAAAAAAAGTACACTAGAAAGTGTTGGATAACATATTAAAAAGTAATCATTAACAGCAGTAATAATTATTACACATTAGAAGAAGTAAGCCTGTCAATTTATGATGGAGTCACATTACATTTGTTACCTGAAACAGTGACTGATTGCTTCAGGCTTAATTTGAAAATGTCTGATAGCATTCAGCATGAGGCCTATATCTTCCTGATTTTTTTTGGCAGATGATGTTTTTCTTCATGCCCCTTTCTTGTTGCCCTTAATATCCCTTGACAGTTTCAAGTCCAGGTGAGCTTTGGCTTTCTTAAGTCAATTACTGCCCTCAGAAAGGGTTCATTTACTACCCCTGCCTCCGGTCACCTGACCCTACTTCCAGTATACTTCCTTTTGAAAGGAATGAGAGACTTGTCTTTACAAACAAGCTCTGGGCCTGCTGGTAGATGGAATTAGCACTGAGGGATAAAGGGAAACAATGGGAAGGATTCCACTGACTGATGAATGGAAAGAGATTTGTATCTACAAACAAACTGTAGGTCTGCTGATAAATGAAATTGGATATTGAAAGATGAAAGAAACAATGGGAAAACCATAAAATTCAATAAGAACTAAAAATAAAAGGGGGTTATACATTAGAAGGGAACCTCAGGTATTAGGCATTCCGGGAAGTCTGTACCTCTGGAGTACCTCAGCCAACGGGGAAAGAGAGAGGGAAATGTGGCTGGGAAATTAGGATAAAAAGGAGGCTGTGCCCTCCAAAAAATTGAGAGACCCCAAGGAAATGCCCATGACCTCTTCCTTTATTCGAATAAAGTAAGGGACTCCTCTGTCTCCTTTTTGGACATAAACCTCTGGTGTTTGTGGATTAACTTTCCTGACCCTTTTGGTGTATCAGTTTAATCAGGATCTCATTGTACATACACTGGGGCCTCTTGCCTCCTTGCCCTGACTTCATGCACTCCGAGGTAGCCTGTTTTTGAGATGGAAGGAGGTATCATCTAGCTCCCTGGGACCCTATTCTCTCCATGATTGTATTCCTTGGGATTCTCCCAAGGAGGTCGCTTCTCTCCTGAGGCACAGGGCTGTGACCATGATTTAGCCCTGCTCTCTCCTCACTGGAACCTGAAGTCCTCTAGGACTTGTGTTTCATTTTAGTGTAGAGACTTATATTTGATAAAATTTTGGTGACAAAGGAAATATACAAACATCTTGAGACATATTTTCTATAATGTGACCATAGGAAGAGTGTTTAATAATATGCAAGAACAGAAATATGTGATAAGTATTACAAAACATAATGTACAGTTAATCTTACTCTGATTTTTTTTGCCAAGATATAAAATACATGGCTATGAATCAGTACAAATGTACATAGAACTACTTCAATCATATTTGAATTTTAATCTTTCCAGCTATCCCAACTCTAATACAAAGAAATAATATGTCCAAAATACTTCAATAAGGAGGTGCTTTGAAAAATTTAAAGAATGTAATGATTTTGATACAACTGTGTAACATCCCATTGTTCTTCGTGTTGTATGCCTCATCATGAAAAAAAAATAACATTAAGATACATGAGAGATTAGTCTTAGGAAAAAAGTTCTTGAGGAGAAACTAGACTATAAATTCAGGCAAAAAAAATGTAAAAACAAATAGGAAAACCACTATGTTTCAGCTACACCAGCTGAAATGCAAACTGTAATGTTGTCTAAGTGGAATTTGTACATGAATTAATTCTTTGGACTGTTTGTCCATTCAACAAATACTGAAGAGAAGCACTTTAATATAAACAATATACACAATTAACAAAGTATTCAAGAAAACTTCATGAGGTCATGTTTTCAGACATACAGTTTTCAGACATACTGTTATTATAACAGAATAGATTTAATATATATTGACAGGATGGTCATAGAAAGTGGTCATAAAGAACTTCTGTATATTACATTACCAACCAAAGCATCTTCTTAATTTCTTTGTATTGTCACATAAAATGAACTCCATATTTGAATATGTTTAATGCTGTGAAAAATGGAGCATTAATAGCATTTACTTTAAAGCATCTTTAGTCCTACTCACTTGTATAGTTTTCAGAATCTCTAAGGTAAGAGCATACTGAAATTGAGCTGCTTGCTGAATCCCACTGGAGAACCCTTAGCAAAAAAAAAAAAAAAAAAAAAAAAAAAAAAAATCCAAAACAAAAAAAACCCCAAACCCACAAAAACCCTCCAAAAACAACAATGTCAATTTGGGACTGGAAAAGCATGAGGGAAAAAAAAAGCTCTAAAAATTTATTAGTTTCCTTTTGCTTCCTATAGAGATTGATACATTAATCTTGATAAGATAAACAAAGCAATGAAAGACTGACACTGAATTTGTTTCAGTGCTTTTATCTTACCTCATAATACCTTTTTATTGGTCACTCTTAAAACCTGAATACATTGTTTTGCTATCTCGGAATCCAGTACATTCTCTGAAGATATGCAATGAAATCCTCAAAAGGACAAGGTGCAGATGTTTGGGATTTTTCAGTGATATTCCTAAGAAATTGTTTGGGTAACTAAAAATTTACCATGGAAATTTATTTTACATTAAAATGCTAAAATCATAACCCATACCATAACCATATTAAATTTTGTTTAGTAATTTGTATTTCTGAATTATTGGTTGACTAATCCTAAAGCTCTAATTCAGCTTTTGCTGTATACGCTTTTCTTGAAATCAGTACGAGTTTAAACTGCATAGTAAATTCAACAAGAAATCTTGATTTCTGAACATGCTTGGATGCCTATCTAGTAGTCTACCCATACAGAGAAAATTTTTTTTTCTCTCATTTTTAAATTTGGTGTAAAATTTTTTGTCTTCTTGTCACTGAAAGTCTTCTTTCTACTCTTTCTGCCTTTCTTTCTCAACATCTTCTCTCCTCTGCTTCTGCTCACAGATCTTCTCTTTTATAGTCTATTTAGCTTTAACCTGCCAATTATCTTTCTCAAAAAAGAAAGTCATTCTGGTGTCTGAGAAAAATTATGTTTATCTGTGAGTAATTTCACTGTGTTAATTAATTGGTGAATAATCTCCTGAAAATCATATAGCAGTTCAGGGCTATTTTGTTTTGCTATGGATTTTTTTTCCGAACAACACAGTCATTTCTGCACAATTAATTTCCCAGTTTGGGAAATATGAGTAATTTAAGTGCTTCAGAGCTTATCTTAATACAGGTCTAGAAGTTGCATATTGAAGGGTTAATGTTCAGCCTATTCTGTTTTGTAAAGGTAATTTAATTTGCTGTATAATGAAAACATATTTATAATTCTGTTATGTGAACATAGCTTAAAAAATTACCTATATAAATTGCTGTGTGATGGGAAATATGAACAACAGAGATTGAACTGGTTGAATAAGAACTTTCAGAGTTCCAATTCCTATAAATTCATAGTTACTTCTTTCAGAAATGACACTTCATTTAGAACTATTTGGATATTTTTGGTGTGCTACACCATCTCTTTTTCAACTCCTGGATTATAAGGCATTATGAGGCTGTAACATAGTCCTATTTTATTCTTTTTTTTGTTTAGTGCAATTTTATATTTTATGTTTCACTGTTTAAACAATGGTTTTTCTTGGCCAAAAATCTTGTATGTAAAATCAGCAAATCATTTTTAAAACAGACTTTAGCTATGACTCTTTCTAAACAAGTGATTGAAACCTCTTTTATACTGATTTGTGTTTTTCAGGCATGATGTATTTTGGGTAAAGTAGAATCCATTTTATTGAGAAGGCTTTCCAAGTGGAAGTGAGTTAATCCTGTACTTTGACTGCTACAATAGTTTGTTTTTTTTAATAAAAGGTACAAGTCTGAGATGGCAAGGAAATACCTAGCAGAGAAAGGAAAAATTGGTGCTCAGTGTCTCAACAGTTGTGTTATTAAAATCAAAACCGTTATTTTGTAACTCTCTTTTAAGTTCTAAGGTCACATAAAAGATAGAGAAGAGCACTTTTTTGGCAGCTGCAATATTTTCTTACTGATATTTATATAAATATTCAGGATTCCCTTAAACAAGGTAAATTAGTCAAGGTGCCTGGACCATTTACATATTTTATATTAAAAAAAAACAAAAACCAAAGAACCAAGTTATCTCAGACAGTTATTCTTAGTTATTCTTAGACAAAGTTCAGATAAATCAAATACATGAAATGACTAATGCTTTTTGACATGAAATCTCTCAGACTATCAGAAAACTGTAGTTACTAGCTGAAGTTAATAAAACACTAACTTCACATAATGCATCGCCCTGTGCTGAGCATTGGGTGCATAGTTGAATTGTGCAATTTCTGTCAATTACTGAAAAGTGTTATTATTTAAAAAGTACAACACAGACTGCCAAAGCTGATGAGTCCATCAACGTTCCCAGCAGCTGAGAACTAAATGCTACACCATCTGCTTGCTGAAATAAGAGGGCATGCTAAAATGTTCTGGTGGAATACAAATCGAGCGCCAATTCTGACTGTTGCTCCTAGTAGTCAGGAGATTTTTTATTATTTTAATGCAGTTTGGTCCTGATACTACAGATCATCTTTGTAAGAGAAGAAGATCTTTTGGAAGCATCCCCTTTTACCATACCTGTGAGAGTAGAATAGACAGAGATTGATTGAATCTTTTTATGTACTTGATTTCCCTTTCCATTCAGACAATCAAATATAAGAATGCAGTATATAAATGCAAGTCAAAGTCAAATTAGCTGGCACAGGTAACTGTTTTAATAGTAACAAAAAGAGAGAATTAAGACTGATAGAAGAAAGTCAATTCCCTTCTGATGCAAATTATGAAATGCTTTTGGGTTTGATTAGTTTTCTGAGAAAAGAAATAGCTAGCAACAGATAAAACGAGGACATATTACTGCCAGAGCTGCCTTTTCTGCATATATGCATTATACATTACACACTATATTGAAAAATTATGTTAAAAGAATGTCAAAGTTCGAAAGTTAAGAATTTCAGAATTAAGGATGACAGCATTCTCGATCTGCCTGCCTGTGCAAATACAGTTTGATAGTCTTTGCATACACAATTAGATAATATTTTAGGCCAGAGCTCCTGTCTCTTTCAGTGAATATTAATTTTGATACAGCCATTGCAGAGAGCTTCCTTTTCTATTGGTATACACATTTCGTCTGCTGCCATTTGACAATGCAGCTGATGCTTTTCATCTTCCAAGTACTGTTTACATCCCAAATCTCTAGTAACCTATGCAGTGCCTCTTCTATGTCCAGTTGATGAACTGCCGACAGAAAGTGATCTTTATAGCCAGTACCACAATTTTTTCAAAACAGCCTTTGCAGCAGTGTTATCATCTTTAGGAAACTGGATTCATGCTAAAGATCTTGATTTCTCCAAAGGTGCTGCTCCGTTTTTTCTAGAGACTGAATTTTCTATGAAGATATTGGGTATTTTTTTCCTTTTTTTTTTTTCAATGGAAAAAACCTCTAAGATCATTGAGCTCGATCTGTAGCGTACACTGCCAAGGCCACCACTAAAGCATGTCCCTAAGCACCACATCTACACATTTTTTGAACACTCCCAGGGACAGTGACTCCACCACTTCCTTGGGGAGAATGTTCCAATGTTTGGCCACCCTTTCAGTGAAGAAATTTTTCCTAATATCCAATTTAAACCTTCCCTGGTAGGCTAATGGTTGGACTCACTGTCATTAGAAGACTTTTCCAACCTTAATGGTTCTAAGGTTTGTTGGGTGTTTTTTCATCAGTCTTCATTTTGGCCTACTTTCCATGAAATGTAGATCCATATCACTTGTCTCAAGATATAAGTGACCAATAAAAATGAGTAAGTAATGAAACAAAAAACCCCCCAAGCCACTAAAACCCACAAAACCCAGCCCCCTCCTCCCCCCTCCTCCTCCTAACATTTCTGGCCAAATTATACTTCTTTTTTTAAAATTTTTTTTAAGTATGACTCCTGCATCTAACTTGAAAATATCTCTACATGCAGTTGCATCTCCTTGTATATTCAAGCCTCATGGATACACTAGTACAATAATGTCTGTAGAGATAAGATCTCTAATGTCCAAATCAGGCAATATACAATAAAGATCTACTAATCATGATCATGCAGTTATTGTAATTATACCCACAGATGATAAGCAATAAAAATATTGTTAGAATATGCTATATAAATGTTTTACATTTGAGCAATACTTGTGCCTTGTATCTGCATGGGTTGATACTTCAATTATATAGTAACACAAAACTGTTATAAATGGGTAACTTAGCTGAACAACTTTTATTGGTGCGTTATTTATTCTTAACAGCAATAAAACAAAAAAAATAACAAAAGAAGGTTGTCTACTGTATTTTTCACTATCATTTAAATAATGAATAAGGCTGCATTTTGAGACTAATTATGACTTTAAATGACATAAATTACACAATGTACAGAATAAAAATACCTTTCCTTCTTTGTATCAACAACTTCAACAAAATGAGCATCAGTTCAAATTATTGTTATTAAAGTATTTTATGTAAAAGGATTAATTTCATGCTGTGGGAAGTATACACATTTAACATACTATTTTTAATGAGGAAAATATTTTGAAATTGCATAAGGATATCAAGAAGAGAATATATGATCTTTATTAAAATGTTCAGGAAAGTAAATGATGAATTCAATTAAAAATTACATAGAATGGCTTTACTGAGCCTATCAAATTATAAAAGACTCTTTTGGTTATGCTGATCAATAGAGGGTGTTTTCTCACAGTTTAACATTGCTTACCAAAGATATAATAAGTACATTTGTATTGTTTCAAAAAATCTCAGCTGCTCCATTTAATCTAAGGAAAGTTATTCTAAACTTTACTGTGTTGTTCTTCCAAGAAATAAGAGTTTGAATACACCTTTGAATCACCATATTCAATCAGAAAAATTCAGTACATTTTCCCT
Source organism: Pachycephala philippinensis (assembly GCA_013397055.1). Taxonomy (NCBI): domain Eukaryota; kingdom Metazoa; phylum Chordata; class Aves; order Passeriformes; genus Pachycephala; species Pachycephala philippinensis. The sequence goes on from VWZT01002089.1 coordinate 305,423, forward strand.
GAAAGAAGATTCGAAGTCACTACAATACCAGCACTTTCACTGAAGTCTAAAGCTCTCCAATATTTGGGTAAAAGATTTGTCATTCAAGATGTCTCCTCTTGACTGTTTTTTTTGTTGGTGTTTTTTTTTTGTTTGTTTGTTTGCTTTTGTTTTGTTTTTGCTTTGCTGGTTTGTTTTGTTGGTATTTTTTTAAATATAGTATTTTGACTACTAAAATTATTTGACTGAACATTTTTGATATTGGCTACCTTCCATTCAAACCAATTAAGGACTTCTTTTTGTAAAATCGAAATTAAAGTGTAATACCTCTATTTGTAATATTATTTTTATTTCAGAAGAAAACTGCAGTCAGCAAGTAATTTGTGATTTTCTTGGTTTGCTGAAATAGTGACATCTTTCTGGATTTAGAAGGAGAGTAATGTTTTGACACACTGACGTTTTGGATGTTGCTGAGAAGTGCTTACCCAAAGTCAAGGACTTTTCAGTTTTCCATGCTTTTTTCAAAGCAGGTACACAAGAAGCTGGAAGGGACCGTGGCCAGGACAGCTGACCCAAACTTACCAAAGCGTTATTCCATACTGTGGAACATCATGCTGAGTATATAAAATAGGGGGAGTTGGCTGGGAGGGGCCCATTGCTGCTCAGGGTGTATCAGTGACTGGGCATCAGTCAGCAGGTGGTGAGCAACTGTATTATGCATCTCTTGTCTTTCTTGGGTTTTATTACTTTCCCTCTCCTTTTCATTACAGTTATTAATATTACGTTTATCATTAGTAGTAGTAGTACCAGCATTAGATTTTATTCTGTTCTTATCTCAAGCCCCATGGTTTGCTTGTTTTTCCCAATTCTCCTTCCCACAGGGGTTGGAAGAGGTGTGAGTGAGCAAGCAGTGGTATGATACTGAGTTGCTGGCTGGGGTTAAACCACGACAGTGATTTTACAGTTCCACCTTATTATAAGCATATGTCTTAGTTTAAGACAATATAAAGAGGTGAACACTCTAAAATGATCTGCCTCCCCTTTAGGTTTAACCAATCTTTTCGACAAATAAGGAACGAATATGAGTAGATGTAAGTAAAAAACCGTTTACTAAGAACAAAAAGAGCAACAGACAAAAAAATAACAGTAAATAATCACTAGATACAAAATGGACAAGTCTCACAAATCATGCAGAAACAAAGAGAGCCCCAAGATGGTGGGGTATCACCCCCTCCCAAGAGGGCGGCCCCCGCTGCCAACTGCATGTAGGGAGACAAAGGGAAAATAGCGTCAGCACTCTGCCCTAAGATGTCACTTCCCAGTCGACTGCGTGGTCCAGAACACAAAGGGAAAAAAAAAAAAAAGATGACAGACAAAAAGAACCCTCCGGGGAAGGAGGGGCTTAGGGAGCAGTTCTAGTGGCAGATGAGAAGTGTCAGCACATGTGGGGTCAGGTCCGGCACCTGCTGCCTGCTCCTGCTGCTCCCGGACTCCACCAGTGTTGGTGCTCCTTGTCCTCCGCACTCTGGGAGCGTTGTGTGGGAGAAACCGGTCTGTCAGCACCGATGCGGGGTGACCTGGCCCCAGGGACCCGCTCGCTTTGCGCTGCCGACAGGTTTTGCAAAGTTCATTCCAGGGCAGTTTTTGATTGTGAAATGCGGTTCTTCCAATTGGCTACTGTTGCAAGCCAGGAAAAAACAACCATCCAAAGCGGAGCCTCTGCCTTCAGCAAACACTGCCAGGGAAAAAAGGAAATTGGCTTGGGGTTCCCAAACTTTTAAAGGGACTGGAAACTCCCGACTGCCCCACAATTCTGGGTCAGGCCGTGCTGGGTCTTAAAGAGACAGTAACATTTTTTGGGCACAGCTAGAGATGGCATACAATAATGTTTTGGGTTACCCTCGACAGCGTACTATAAATCTATTTACATAGAGGTTTGGTAGATATTAAAGCTACTGTTCTTCATTGCATTATAATGTCACTAGTATCTGAAAATATAGTAGAAAATAATGCTGTCAAAATTATGCTGTCAACTGTTTTAAAATTATATAGATAACTTGAGAAAATTTTCTATAAACTACCACGTTTGAAATACTACCATTACCCGGACTTGTATACAAGCCCTAATAGTCTCAAATAAGTTTATTATCAGTCATTTCACAACCTTACTTCATAATTACCCTGCAGCAAGCTATGGCTTTAACATAATTTTGGTATAAGGATAAAATTCAGGTTTGTCCTATAGATATAGCTTTTGTCTAGCTGGTGATCAGAGGGGTGTGTGTGAGTGCATAAGCAGCACACTTGGGTATGATTTTCCTGGTTGCTGAGGAATTGCGCAGCAAGTCTCTGTGAAGATAAGGTAACGCATTGACTTGTGATTGATGGAAGTCCTTCCTATTCATTTTACAACAAAGTGTTTTACTCACAGAATATCCAGGTAGGAATCTCAGTCAGTTCTGGAGATCATAAATGAAAATGCCAGGAGAAAAAAAGATAATAAAAATGAGATATTTGATTTAAATATTTGCAAGTGATATTTTAAAGTAATTTCTATCTGAAATATATTTACATTTGCTGCTAATTAGTAATGTGTAAACTCCTTATTTGTCTCCCTGAGGGCTGTTACTCAAAGAAGAGCTAATGTAGATTTAAGAAAACACATTATTTTTTAAAAATTCTTTATTTCTCTTTACGGCATAAGAGGAAAATTGGTTGACAAGTGCAACCAGGTGAAAAATTTGGTTTCCACACCTATAAATTACTCTGGGAACAGCCATTCTTGAATTTGTGTAACTTTCCTTTAAATTAAAGATTTCCTCCTTTATTTACACATCATATCACTTGGTGAAGAAAAGCTCATAGACTTCAAAGCCACATTTATGTGGGGTTACAAGAGCAGGCTGTAGGCAGCCTTGGCCTCATGGCTTGTGGCTGTGTCCCTGGGAGGAGGGAAGGCCCGCATTGAATGCAGGTGTGGTGATTCCTACAACAAGAAGCACATGAGTAGCCCAAGGGATGATGGGTATAAAGGGCTGTGCTGTAGGATCACAGAGCAGCAGACACTGAGCTGAGCTGGAGCTGATCAGGTGGGTGCTGAGCTGGTGCCTGTGGATGTGTGCCACTGCTTGCGGATGCTGGCTCGGGCCTGCCTCTGCCTGCCACCCTGCTCTGTGCTGGACTTTTTTGGTGCCCCATGTTTGTATGTATCGCGGCGATAACTGGCTGAGCCTTAGAAGCTCTTGGAAGCCTCCAGCAGTATAAGCCTTACGGACTGCAATCCACTTGGGGGAAGTGGAAAAGCCGGCTGGCGCGTAATCCCTGGGCGGGGCTGTGCCCAGGAGAGCCGTGAGTAGCCTACGCATGTAAGTCCAGGATTGGACTGCCTTGGGCGACCGTGCCTCTGGGAAGGACGGTGAGCCATTGTAGCTCTTGCCCAAGCAAGTCTGGGATTGGACTGCTTTATGGGTGACCGTGCCTCTGAGAGGGATGGTGAGCCGCTGTAGCTCTTGCCCATAAGGTCGGTGAGCCGCTGTAGCTCTTCCCATGCGTGATTACTGCAGATGGTGCCGCAATGTTATACTGCAAACTGTGTTGGCCCAGTGTAAGGCAATATCTGGAACTATGTTGCCTCAGTGTACGGCAACACATTTAGAAAAAGCTAAACCTCCTATTTACGTAAACAAACATTTGAGTAAGTTTAAAATCAGGGTTGCAATTTTGGAAGATATTTTATGTCCATTTGCTGAGGATATAAGGGTTATTTTTCTATATTTTTGTATATACTTGTCTATGTATATGTTGTCCTATACTGGCCCTTGGACCAACTTTTTATTCCCCTCCTGGGCCACCGACTAGCTCTCTAGGAAGATTGTTCCAGGGTTTGACCATCCTCTTTGTGAAACAATGCTTCCTAAAGTCCAGTCTAAACCTCCCCTTGTGCGGCTTTGAGCCATTCCCATGCATCCTATCACTGGATCCCAGGCTGAAGAGCTCAGCACATCCCCTCTCCATTTCTCCTTCCCAGGAAGTTGTAGAGAGCAAAGATGTCATACGTCAGCCTCATTTCCTCCAAGCTACACAAACTCAAGAGACCTCAGCCCTCCTAGGACATGCCTACCAGCCTCTTCACCAGCTGTGTTGTCCTCCTCTGGATACATTTAAGGACCTTCACCTCCTTGTATGGCCCAGAACTGCACACAGCACTTGAGGTGGCACAAACGCTGAATGCAGCGATAAAATCACATCTTCTGAGTGGCTGGTGATGCTCTGTTTGATAAACCCCAGGATGGGTCTTGGCTGCCCAGGCTCCCTGGTGGCTCCTGCTGAGCCTGCTGTGTACCAGTACTTCCAGATCCCTTTTAGCAGGGTTGCTCTCCAGCTGCTACTCTCCCAATTCTACTTGTATCCAGCATTATTCCATCCCAGGTCCAGAATTTGGCACTTAGACTTGTTATATGTTATCCCATTAATCATTGCTCAGTGATCCCATTTATACAGCACTTCCCAGTTTGGTGTAATCTTGCTAATGGTATATTCAACTCCTGCATCCAGATTGCTGATAAAACATTGACCAAAGCTGTCTCTAAAATCAAACCTTGAACACCACTGATGGCTGGTTCCAGCCAGATGTAGCCCTGTTCACTACAACACTTCAGCCTCTGCCCTTTTGCCAATTCTTCACCCAGGAGTCACCCATTTAGCAGAATTAGAAAGATTTAAAATATAGATTTTTATTTAAAATATAAGTATTTTAATACCAAATAATTGCCAGATCAGTTTTTACTGCAAAAAGTAAATTTTTTGTCTTTGTTTAAATCTAAATTGTAAGTTATCATTCTGTGTGACTATCACGAGGATTGTGATATTTTAATTTTTAATTTACCATCTAAATAAATAAATATGTGGGAATATGGAAGACACAGAGATAGTGATAGAGCCAGAGGCAGAGAGAGATAGGCAGATAAATGCATTTCACAAATTATTTGCACAGCTTTAAGAAAAATACCTGTTTTGAAAACTTGCTTTTTCTCTTCATTGCTTTTCTGTGTTACTTAAAAAGAACAAAAAAGGGATCTTTCCTGTTATTTCCTTTATTTATTATTTCTCTTATCATGATCCTAATCTATCTGTAAATAAAGTACACCTATTACCTTTTTAAAATTTCCTACTTTGCTAATTTCTATAGATATTCTAAGCGTAGCAAGAATATTGCAGGAAGCATGTGTCTTTAACTTAAATATTAAATTATTAGCATGTGCACAGCATTTTCAATGGAAATAAAAGCTTTCATACCTGAATTTTCTGTCTGTCATGTCTCATACATTGTATTAAGGAAACTCTATCTTAGGCCAACCAGTTTAGGAATCAGTTTTGGCTTATTGTGCAGAAAACTAAAGAGAGTAATATCTGTATCAATTTAAGAAACTGGCTGCATTTAAAAAAAAAAAAAAGGAAAAATCCCCCAACCATTTATTTAGATAAAGAACGAGATAAAGACCACATTTACAATTTGGGGACCTATCTTGGACTGAGTTAATCTTGTGTTTCAAGTTGTATTTACTAATCTTTAAACCCCACTATTGAAATCTACAAAGATAGCAAACTACAAAATCATATATGATTATATCAAATATGTATATATAGTAAATACACTTAATTCTTCGTTTATGCAAAGACATAAATTTTCTAATCAGGACATACCATTTTTTTTTTTTTAAGTCATGAAATGTCTCATTTACTGATGTGAAATATTTATTTTAAAAGAACTGAGTTGTATTATTATTATTATGTATTTCTCTTTCCACGTGGTCATTTATGTTCAGACCAATGGTCTGACTGAGCACAAGTGGATGCAGGCATACTGCAGACTTATACAAGGAAAAAAAGGAGACTTGGAGGCATAGCAACTGCTGGGTATGGATTAATGTAAATCAAAGCTGTTAAGATCCAAGGTTGATACAATTGCTGCTAGCATGACCTAGGAGTAGAAGTACAGCTGTATGAAAAATCTCACAGTGCTGGGGAAAATCAAAAAAATAGGCTCAAAACATAATAAGTGACCCAAACAAAGTTGATTTCTTAGGTCCATTAAAAGTATGTGACATCTTCCACATATTTGTAATAAACCTGGAAAAATGTGGACTATGGTAATGAATCTGTAGCTAAATGTAGAAGTAAAGAAATGCCAAATAGAAAATATGTAATTTTAGATATTTAGGACAGAAGGTCCCTTCCAACCCAAGGCATTCTGTAATTCTATGGTTTTATGAATTAATTGTAAAAAGCTAAAATTAATTGGTCAATGGTCCATGTCAGGACACTCTTACAGATTTGACTATCCAATAAAGAGTACAACAAGGATGAAATGCCAATGCAGTAGTGGAGCCAGCTCCTGCTGTAATTAGTATGAATATAGCTGGAATTGGACACTGAGGAGGTGACATAATTTCTTTCAGAGCAGGACACTTGAAAACCTGGGGAAAGAGTATGGAGAGGCAGACAGGCATAAGTCAGAAGCCATCATGATAGTGGCAGAAAAATATAAGGGGCCTGTTTTGACATTACTGTAGAAAACTATTTAGCTATCACTAATGCTACCTCTGAAAAGAAAATATTTGGTATTTGTGTAGAACAGAAAATTGAGAGGGCATGCTACTGAAAATAGCAAATAAGTTTGGTTTTGTTTTCAGGTTGAATTTTATTTTTTTTTTAAACATCCAGCATGGTAAATATAGATGCAAATTTGACAATTTCCATGTAAGCCATGAAAAAAACCAAAATTGAAATCAAGGGATTAATTACCTTTCTGTGTAGATAGGCTTTCACTCATCTACCTCATAGGAGCAAAAAGTGGTTTCTATGTGTCTTCACTTCAACATTCCATAGCTGAATAATGTATTGTGTTTGTGTGGCCAGGTTTTGGTAGCAGGGTGGCTACAGGGGTGGCTTCTCTGGGAAGCTGCCAGAAGCTTCCCCCATGTCTGACAGACTCAAAGCCAACCAGCTCCAGAACAGATCCATCATGGACCAAAGCCGAGCCAACCAGCAATGATGGTGGAGCCTCTGGGATAACAGATTTAGGAGGGGCGAAAACCTAGGCAACTGCAGCTGAACAGAGAGGACCAAGAACATGTGAAAGAGGCAGTCCTGCACACAGCAAGGCCACTGAAGAAGGAGAGGCAGGTTGTCCAAGTGTGAGAGCAGAGATTCTCCTGCATCCCCAGGAGGTCTGTGACACCTGTAGCCCATGGGGGCCTCACACTGGAGCACATGTACGTGTGAGGCTGTGATCTTTTGGGAAGCCCACACTGGAGCAGGGGAAGACTGTGAGGATTCCTCCCTATGAGAGGGAAGGAGCTGACTACAGGCCCCATTCCCCATCTCCCTGCGCTGCTGGGATGGAGAGAGGAAGGTGGAGAATTTGGGAGTAAAGATGAGTCTAGGAAGAAGGGAGGTGGGGGAGGAAAGTGTTTTAAGATTTATTTGATTTCTTCTTCTACTGTGATTTGATTGGTAATAAATTAAATTAATTTCACCAAAAATTAGATAAAAATTAGATAAAATTACATATAAAAACTCTCATTTCTTCCCTTTAGAAAGCAAATTTTACTTCTGTTAGATCATGACCCTCCATGCTTGCCTAAATTGTCCCTGTGTTATCATATTTTATTCTTCTATTGAAGAAGCAGGATGGTGGTGGACCGTACTGTTTTTATGTAATGACAATATCCCAGACCAGCAGAGGGATTGGTTTACTCAGATCTTATTCTGAAAAAACTTCTTGCTGTAAAAGAGAACTCTTTCTGTACCATGTATCAGAAAAGGGATAATACATGATATAGAGTGTCTGTATGAATGCAGGTGCACTTCCCTTGGTCAGAAATTTCATAGACTATTTGCATTTCTAAGAAATGAAATTTCAGTCTTATTACTCATGAAAAATGTAAGAAGAAAAAGATCTCAGACCAAGTAGCCATTATTCTGTGGAGAGGGAACTTGTTAGTTTCATTCAATACATATCAGGCATCTTTCTAGTAAAACTGCTTAGGGTTAGTGCTGAAATCCTCATAACTCTTTAGCATGGTAGAATATTTATTTTCTGTGTAAATTTCTAGTATCATCATCTCTATTCTTTGTGCCTATTAAGTGTGCAGAAAATGATCTATGATGTGGGTCATACTTTCTGTAATAATTTTTGTGGCTGAATGATAAGGAAGAATACAGTTTTGTATTGAATTTACTGTTCTGGGAATCAGGGTAATAGCACACTTCATAGAGGCATTTGCATCAATTGAGCTGTTCAGGGCAAGCTGGGCTGCTCCTCATAAAATGGAAGTGTATGTATTCCTAATTTTACCCCTTTTCATAGATCCACTGAAGCTTTTGTCTTGTTCCTGGAGTGATATGCAGTCATGTTGATCTTGAAATTAGCCATAAATTTCTCTGGCATATGATATTATGTGTCATATTCTTCCATAGTGCTTTTGCAAATTCCCAAATCATAATTATTTCTTGCTTCAGAGCAACACTTGATCCATGCATTGAAGCAGCTTTTTGGTTATACTGATGCTAGGTGAGAGGCTTTTGAAGGCACTAATTTTGTGCTATGAAAGAGTAGCAAAAGCAAGCTATTCTTTCTGCAGCTTTGAATTTAGAGCATTGAGCAAAGTCACCATTCAGTCAGGGTTTGGAAACAGATATTAAAATCAGACATGGGATCCCCTAGCACAGATCTGGAAGCAAGGAGGAATTATTGTTTAAGTGTGCAGCGTGTCAGAAGGAACTCATGAAGTAAATCCTCAGTGAAAACAGACCATTAATCTTGTTCAATATTAATGACTTTGAGGCATTATTGGCTAACTATTGTGGGACAGCACAAGCACTAGCACAGCTTAGGAAAGAGGTATTTCAGTGATATATTGGAGTTAGTAAAGCTGAAGAAGCGGTAATTTTTTCATCCTGATACGACCACTGAGATGCCTGAAAGTTTGCTTAACAATGCTGAATGAAGTTAGAGACTCAAACTTCATGCTAATAGAATGGTGAGAGCTCAGGTCATAAAGAGGCAGACACAATCTGTCTTTTTTTTTTTTTTTNCAACAAACAAGAACAGTCATTGAAAGAAATATAACAACTTTTAGGGAAAAATTAATATGGCCAAAAATGTTAATAGAATTCAGGGAGATAAGAAGGATAATTATTCACAAGCATATACACCCCCCAAAAAAAATTAAAACTGAAGAGACTCTATCCTTCCCCTCTTTTCCATACAAGGAAGGAGTAGATGAAAACTCATTTGTTGAGAGGACACCATTTCAATAATTTCTGTGAGGAATGGAATGTAACATTATGTCACATGCCAGTGCTGATAAAAACATAAAAAAGTGAATTTTTTCTGTGAAATAGATACAATGATTCAGTTGAAATGTGACAAGGTCCTCTCACACATACAGGGCTGTTTCTGTAGTTTTCTAAAAATCTACTTTGGTATATGATATGCTTTTAGTGAGTGAATATGAAAAGAATGATAAATGTTTCCTCCAGTCTATAGGCAAGCCTTTGTTGCACCATATTCAGCTTATTGCCTGATATCCTATGGGAAATTAAATGAACATGTGAAACAATCCTATAATTACTTGAGCCAAAAATTATTTGAGCTTCTCCTTAGCTAGAGACATTGTTTTAAGCTCACTAAGCTCACAGCGAGAACAGTCTAACGTCAATTAATGCCTGAAAATTGCTATATAAAGGGTCTCTCTTGAATTTCCTGTAAAATATCAAGATGAAAGACATAGAATTTTTATAAAATTAATGCAATATGTAAGTTTGAATCCTAAAGTTTTGAAGAAGTATTGGATCACAGAGGGTTCTTTATGACCACTGCTCTCTGTTCTTTCCAACTGAAAGTAAGTGGTGGAACATGTCAGACTCATGTTTTGTGTTTACCTGGGGCTGGAAAGCTGCCCAGGAGAAAAAGACCTGGAAGCGTTGGTCAACAACTGTCTGAACATGAACATGAGCCAGTGGTGTGCCCAGGTGGCCAGTGGTATTCTGGCTTGTGTCAGAAATCGTGTGGCCAGGAGGGTGAGGACAGTGGTCATCCCCCCTGTAGCCAGCACTGTTTATGTCACATTTTGAATACTGTGTTCAGTTTTGGGTCCCTCATTCAAAAAAAAAAAAGACATTGAGGTGCTGGAGCATGTTTAGAGAAGGGCAACTGGGCTGGTGAAGGGTCTGGAGCACAAATCCTATAAGGAGTGACTAAGGGAGCTGGGGTTGTTTAGCCCAGAAGAAAGGAGGCTCAGGGGGCACCTTATCACTCTCTACAACTGCCTGAACGGAGGTTGTAGCAAGAGGGGGTTGGTCTTTTTCCCCAAGTAACAAGTGATACAATAAGAGAAAATGGCTTCAAGTTGCACCAGGGGAGGTTTAGATTGGATATTAGGAATAAATTCTTCACTGAAACAAATGGAGGTCTGGCATTTGAATACGCTGCCAAGGGAAGTGGTGGAATCATCATCCCTGAAAGTGTTCAAAAGGCATGTTTATGTGTTTTGGGGACAGGGTTTAGGGGTTAACATGGAGGTGCTGGGTCAATAGTTGGACTCAATCTTAGAAGTCTTTTCCAAACTCAAGCATTCTATGGTTCTATGAAAAGTTAGGTGTTTCACACTGTTTAGTTATGCCAGCTAAGCCTGTTTGGAGAAAGGCTGCTCCTGTCTGTCAGCCAAGAGAGGTGCGGCTTTTTGGTACACTGAAAGCGAGATAATTGAGTATGTGACTGCAAAAGAGTTCATGTCAGTATAACTTACATCAAAGTTATGGACTTGGAGCTGGTTTTAATTGTAGGCAGTAGCTGCTTTAAATTAGGAGTACAATTTTTTTTAGAATTAACAATTCTATCTGCCACAACCACTCTGGAAAATCTTTAAAGGCTAGACCTAGTCTGAATCATGAGATTTCTAACTGATAATAAAAAATCCCCATTACTGTTTGCCACCTTTTGTAATGCAATTTCATCAGTGCTTACTAACTAGAAGGGGTACAAGGGCAATGAAATCCTGAGTGACAAATCAAATTAAAGTACAGCATACACAGTATCCAACAAGAAATCAGCCACACACCTTCCTTTAGCTGCAGCTGTAGGATTAATTATCAGAGGTGTGTGTGATTTGTTTGTTGATTGTTTGCTTTCCATATTTTTCGGCCTGTGGCTTTTTTGTGTGTGTGTGCACCATGGGGGAACATGTGAATTCGTAAAGAAGGAACAAGAATTCACAGGGGAATGGTAGTTAAGATAGAGTTCAATGTTGTACTGAAACAGGAAAGATTCTCCTTGTGTATGTGTGGACCATTTCTGACTCGCCTTTTTAAATTAAATATGACTCAATTAAAAACTTTTGCATTTCTTCTGTTCTGTTTTTCTTATTAATTGCTTTTTTATAGAGAGAAATATTTTATGAAGTTATTAATTCAAGTGGTTTAAAATGGTATTTTTCAGTTAATAAAAGTATTTTCAATTTAAAAAAAAAGAGAATAAAAGAAAATAAATTAAAAGAATAGAAAAAGAAAGAAACAAATTAACCCAAACCCTGAGCTATGTTGAGGGTATATTTTCTATATGGATATTCAAATGATAAATATACTATATATGTTTATAATTTATATCTTTATGATGTGTAAGAAATAACGTATGGAAAATGTGATACTTTAAACTCACAAAGAACTAATTATCCAACTGTATAAGGAAACTGCTTGGATATACTTTTACTGAAATAATTTTAATTAGGGTCAAAGTAATGCAGCAAGAAGCAGAGATGTACAAAATATTTTCCTTTCCTTATACAAATTATTTTTGGTTAAACAGCTGGTTAAAATTATGAAATAAATAATCCACACCTGTTAAATGAAAATGGTTCTTGAAACAGAAGTAATTACTGTGCAGCTCCAATCTGAGTCATGGGTGAATGCAAATGAAAACTTATGCTGATGTAATTCTGGTATTGGTTTGCATGGTTTAATTTTTTTTTTAAATTAAATTCTTAAAAAACCACCATTAATTAGGATTGAATATAATTTTACTCTATAGAATACTTATTTATTTTATATGAGGAAATTGCATTTGTTTTTCAAATAATACAATGTTATTTTATCTATCATAACAAATTAAAAAGATGCTAGGATTATTCTCTAGGAATGCAATTACATTCTCTAGTCTTCTAAAAGAAGATGGTTTTATGCAAAATGCTTATTCAGAAGTGGCAAGCTTCCTCTACTTTGGTACACCTATAGTTGTGACCAGCAGTTCTTTAGAAGCCTACTGACTAGTTGAGACAAAAAACTATGTGAGATCCTACCTTAAGGATTTAACAATATGCACAACCAAGTTCCAGCTCCGAGGAAAATGGTTTGACTCTAATTTAATTGCAGAGATGTAGCTTTTGAATGTGACTAAATGACTAAATGCTACATACATAATTTATTCACTAAAAGAAGTAAAAGAATGGCATGCATTTCTTGTCAGCTTTGAAGTTTTAAGTCAGAAGCCTGACATTTATTTTTTCCATTTCCTTCCTTCCTTCCTTCCTCTCTCCTCCTCTCTTTCTCTCTCTCTCTCTTTCTGTCTTCTTTCCTTTTTTTTTAACTTCTTGACTTTTTTCTCCTTTTATTTTCTCCCTTGCATCTCTTCTTGAAGTGAACATTTGAAATGGGGTAAACATTCTTTTCTTTCTACTGGGACCAGATTTCACCCTGAAATGTAAGGAGCTTGCAAAGCATTTTAATTTTCACCTTGTCAATCTGTAAAGGCTAAATACCCAGAGTTAAAAAGGTAGTATTACTGAAAGTCAGAGGGGTTGAAGGATGTCAGGATGTGGTGCTGAAAGCTGGGATCTGCTACAGATTCTTCCATATACTTAATACGTGAACCTGAATAACTGCAGTTGGATCTCTTTGCATGGTTCCTAAACTTAAGGATCTGAACGGCACATTGACACTTATGGTTACTTTTCAGAGTATAACTAGGTGTCCGACTTAGCACAACCACTTTACCTGGTTTTGTCCTACATTTACTGCCTGTAAACCTGTGACTTTCACAGATAAGCTGTCTTTGATACTACAGTTTTGGTGTGCTTTTTCATCATAAGGGTCTATAAAACAAGGGAAGCTTTACACCACAATCCTTTTGATGCTGAAATTCATGCCTCACAGATTCACAGAACTGCTGGGGTTGGACAGGATGGCTGGAATTTGTCTAGTCCAATCCCTCTGCTAAAGCAAGTTTGCCTGCAGCAGGTTGCACAGGATCACGTCCATGTGGGTTTGGAACATCTCCGGGGAAGGAGACTCCACATCGTCTCTGGGAAGCCTGTTCCGGTGCTCAGTCATCCTTAAAATTTTTTCCTCATATTCAGATGGAACTTCCTGTGTTTCAGTTTGTGCCTGTTGCCCTTTGTCCTGTCTTTGGGCACCACTGTAAACATCCTCTTGACATCTGTTTTTAAAGTATTTGTATGCATTGCCCCTCTCAGTCATCTCTTCTCCGGGCTAAACCGGCCTAGCTTTCCTCCTAAGTGAGGTGCTGCAGTCTCCCAATGATGTTTGTAGCCCTCTGCTGGACCTGCCTTGTCTTTCATGAATTGGGGAGCCCAGAAATGGACATGGGATTCCAGAAGTGGCTTCATCACCTCTCTCGGGCCTGTTGGCTACACTCTTCCTAAGGCAGCCCAGGATACCACTGGCCTTTTATTGCAACAAGGTCACATTGGTGGCTCATGGTTAACTTGTTGTCCACCAGGACTCCCACGTGCTTCTCCTTCAAGCTGTTTTCCAGCAGGTCAAGCCCCAAACTCTACTTTTGCATGGCGTTATTACTTCCTAGATCCTTATATTTTTTTAACTTCATCATGTTCCTCCTCTCTGCCCAAGTCTTCAGCTTGTCCAGGTATTGCTGAATGGCAGCACAGCCTTCTGGTGTATAAGATACTCCTCCTAGTTTGTATAATCATGATACATGTACGCTCTGCCCCTTTATCCAGGCCATTGATAAATTAATTGAACAAGACCAAACCTGGTGCTGACCCCTGGAAAACATCATTACCTACAGACATCCAACTAGACCCTGTGCCACTGATCACAACACTCTGAGCTCTGCCCTTCAGACAGTTCTCAATCTACATCACTGCTCACTCATTAACACAACCCCTGAGCTTATGTATGAGGATGTCACGGGAAACAGTGTCAATAGCCTTCCTGAAGCCAAGGTAGACAACATCCACTGCTCTCCAGTTGTCTACCCTGCCAGCCATTCCATCGTTGAAGTCTCTCAAAATAGTCAAGCATGACTTCTCCTTAGTGAATTCATGTGAACTACCTGAGAACTTTCTTTTCCTATGTAGGCTTAGAGATCACATCCAGGATGAGATGTTCCATCACCTTTCCAGGGATGGAGATGAAGCTGACTGGCCTGCTATTTCCTGGGTTTTACTTCTTGACCTTCTTTAAGAATGGAGTAACATTAGTTTTCTTCCAGTCCTCAGGCAGCTCTCCCATTCTCCACAGCCTTTCAAAGATGATAGAGAGCAGCTTAGCAATAACATCTGCTTTCTCCCTCAGCACTCCTAACTGTATCTCATTAAAGCCCATGGATCTGTCTAAATGAACTCTAATCTGATCTGCATTGACCAAGGAAAAGTCTTCCTTTCTCCAGACTCTCTCTTGCCTTTAGGGGCTGCGATTCCTAAGGGCTGGACCTAGGAATGAAAGAATGAATCAAAGAAGGCATTCAGTAACTGAGTTTTTGCTGTATTCATCAATAGAGTACCCACCTCATCCAGCAGTGGGACCACATTTTCCCTAGTCTTTCCTTTGCTACTGATGTACTTGATTAATCCCTTCTTGTTGTTCTTGACATCCCTTACCACATTTGATTCCAAACTGACCTTAGCCTTCCTTGTTGCATCCCTGCATACTCTGACAATGTTCCTATATTCCTCCTAAGTTGTCTGTCCCTTTTTCTACAGTCTGTAAACTTCTGTTTCAATTTAGCTAGAAACTCCTTGCTCATTCATACAAGCCTCTTACCCCCTTTGCTTGCATCATGGGCATATACCAATCTTGAGCTTGAAGGAAACAGTGATTGAATATTGGGTAGAGCACCATGAGACCCAGCTTTCTTGGGTCCCTTGATACTCTACCAAACAAATGTCTGAAGAGGTCAACATCTGCTCTCCTGAAATCCAGTGTAAGAAGCTTGCTATGTGCTCTCCTTACCAATCTAAGGATCCTGAACCACCACCATTTCATGGTCACTGCTGCCAAGTCTGCCCTTGAACTTCTCATTCCCCATCAGACCTTCTTTTTGGTGTAAACAAGGTCCAGCGTAACACATCTCCTTGTTGGCTCCTTTATCTCTTGGAGAAGGAAGTTCTCATCAATGAATTCCAGGAACCTCATGGATTTTTTATGCCCTGTTGTGTGGTCCCTTCAACAGATTTCAGGGTAGTTGAAATCGTCCATGTGGATCAGACCTTGTGAACATAAGGCTGCTCCAGTCTGTCTGTAGAGGGCCTCATCAGCTCAACTCAAGAGGAGCTTCTCAGGGAATAATTATCTACATTTTTAAAAAATGCGTCAGATTTTTGACATTGTGACAGATGAAACAAAATATAAGAACACAAGAACAAATTATTGCTGGTTAGAAACTAAACGTTGGAATTCTGTAATCAGCTCCATCCAACTGGTTTCCTGGAGCCTCCTTTCTCTCTGGCTGTCATGCCTGCTTCATACTGCCTGTTTTATGTTTGCTCTTGGTGCCCTGTTGGTTGACCAATTTGAAAGATAAATGAAGTATTAAAGAAGCAAGAGCAGCTGAGCCACTGGCTTCATCAGAGTGCTCAGGGACCATCTTCAGCTTTTGATAAGACTGCCACAGCTTGTGATTGCATCTCATAACTGTTTCTTAGTTACCACTCACAATCAAATTCAGAATGCAGGGACTGTGGGAAAGCCAGATAATGACCTTGGCAAGTGTCTAGGAACAGAACTGAGAAATTATTTACAGCACTTGCCTTCAAGGGATAATTTGGCAATAGAACTACAGAGCAGGTTTCTATGGGCAATGCTGAAATTAGTAATAGACTTTTAAATATTAAAGCCCCCTAAAAATAACCACAGATGGAATAAGGGAGAAAAACCTCTGGGACCTATTTTCCACCTCAGCTGGCAACATACAATTTTTGGTTTAATAACAAAAGACATCTTATTAAATTATATTAGGGTGAGTCTGTTGCTTCGTGCAGGTGTCAGGCTGGTAGTGTTGCTAATACCTACTGTAGCCACACATGCTGCTATGAAAAGCTAGCCAATATTTCAGTACAAATGACATGCATGTATTATCTCTCAGTGTTCCGAGAGCATCTAATTAAATTTAATGCTTTTAAAAAATGCCTTCAAAGATTTTATAATATTCATGTATATTTGTTATACATATCGATATAGATATTCAAAGATCACCCCTTTAAATCTGTATTTAGGAATGAAAGGCCACAAATAATTAAATGTGATTTAATGTGATGACAATTTGGGTCCTCAGACTGCAAGGACTGGTGTGTGTGCAACAAACATAATTTCAGACCATACTTCTTCAGTTTATAATAAATTGATTTTTCAAGTGTTAAAAAATATGTTTTAATACTGCAATGGGAAAAATTATTAATCACCAACATCACTATAATATTACTAAACTGAACGTCCAGGACAAAGATCTCCAATGTTCTATTTCATTTCAGACTAAATATTCTCATTCAGAGTTTGTCAATAAACTATATGAAAAAGCTTAATATCCAAATAAACCATGTTGACTCTAATGTTTATGAAATAGGCTAACTTTCTCAAAAAAAAGGGCACTAGTTACCTAATGTTTTAGTACAATTATACTGAGTTTAAAAATACCTCTGGCATATAAGATGATAGAAAAATTGCATTGCAGAACACTGAATCTGAAACTGACAAATAAAAGGTATCATAATCCACAAATAGTGCAAGAAAATATATTCTGCTCATATTCAAACTTTGTTATAGACTGTGAAGATGCTAGAAGATCATCAATTTCCCATAAAAAATGCTGTTATAAACATGGCTGTAAGAATCATCCATTTCTGTCAGGATTAATATCATCCCTTCTGACCTTGTTCTGAAAAGCTTTACAGTGTGTGGCTGGAGGACTTTGGCTCTAATGAGGCAAAAATTCTCTGAAACAAACTTATGTACCTTTTTCATCAATCTTTATACTTTAACCTACTCTCTGTTCAGGCAAATATGGTAAAAAATTATAATGAATAAGATACGTCTGAAAGAGTCAAAACTTGCTATTTCTGCCAACCGAAACCACCTTCAAGAGGATTTTGAAGTGAAAGTGCTTGTATCCTAGATTTTCTTCATCATCAGGAAGAACTGAATTTAACTGGGGCAGTGTTGTGGTTTAACTCTAGCCAGTAACCAAGTACCATTCAGCTGTGCTCCCCACCCGCAGGACTGGGAAGAGAGTGGGAAGGGCAAAAGCTTGTAAACGTATGGATTGAGTTAGAGACAGTTTAATAGGGAATGCTAAAGTTGTGTACAAAAGCAAAGCAAGGAATTAATTCAGTGCTTCCCATGGATTCAGGGAAGGTGTTCAGCAATCTCCAGGAGAGCAGGGACCCATCACATGTAATGGTGACTTGGGAAGACAAACACCATTGTTCCAAAGATCCCCTACTTCCTTCTTCTTCTCCCCACTTTATATACTGAACATGATGTCATATGATCTGGGATATCCCTTTGGTCACTTGGGGTCACCTGTCCTGGCTGTGTCTCCTCCCAGCCTCCCATGCAACCCCAGCCTCCTCGCCCTATAGCAGTATGCAAAGGGGAAAAGGCCTTGGCTCTATGTAAGCTCTTCTCAACGATAACAAAAACATCTCTATATTATAATCTCTTTATGTTCAGCACAAATCCAAAACTGAGCCCCATACCAGCCACTGCAAAGAAAAATAATTCTACCTCAGCTCAAACCAGTACAGACCAGTCATTCAACTAGCACTGCATTTCTGAGCTGATCAAAGTATGTATTTATTATAGGAGCTCCCTTTTTTTTTTTCTCCTTGTTCATCTTCCTTATGGACCAGTTGTGAGCCGTAATTATTTTCTCATTAGCTGTAATTGCTTGAAGGATTTCTAATATGTATTAAGACAGACTGAGAGGATTTATTATCTTATCATGCTGGGTCACCTCCTATGTGCTGCCATTTATTCACATGGTACGATTATCCTTCTGCAATCCAGTAGCTCACCATCATTCCAGACTACAGAATACAAGCAGGCTTTGCAAAGAATAGTTGCAAGTAATGGGTGCTGAAGAGTATGAAGGAAGGAGTGGCTGTGCTATTGCTCAAGCTTACTTATTCCATTTCTTTTCATGTGTCATTAACACACTCATCTTTTCTCTTCCCTCTCACTAATGTTTCTATTGCTAGGGTTACTAGGTTTGACTCCAGTATTTCTTGAAAGTAAGTATCCCTCATCTTCTCTGCATAGCTTCTGACTAGGACCCAGAAGGAGACTCAGCTGCTGTGGTAAACATCACAGTACTGCAGTGCCAGTCTGTGGCCTCCAAATACATCATTGTCATGGCGAATCACCAAAAATCCCGACTGTGCTCCCTGAAAATCATAACATTGTCCTAAAAAAAGGCATTTCTTCCACAACCAAATCTGTTCCTTACTTCTTTATTGATTTTCTAGTCTTTAGGTTCAACCTGTTCAAATATTGATCTTTTTTTTCCAGCCCAAAGGGGAAAATTGTAAACTACTGTAAACTAACAGAGTTGTATGGATTTCAGGAATATTTCACAATTAATGCTGGGTATTTGTAAGGACAAAACCATGACATTCTGCTGTATGTAGTGCATGCAGATTTTCACCTAGACAAAAGCAAAACAAACTAAAGCAAACAAACAAACAAACATACAAAACAGTAGAAAAATTGGATGGTAGGGAACCTCGAGGCTGAATTTAATCATAAAGACTCTCTATCCTGCACAACCTTCATTCAACTTTGCCTTGTCAAAGTCTGCTAGTAATTTCATGCTTATATGGTGGGATTATGAATATGGTCATTCATCTGTGAATATCAGGGATTCAGGTGAATTAAAAGCTCTTCCACAAACATTCATACAACAAAACAGCTGTACAAATGTCCATGATGAAATTCAGATTGAAAAGAGTACAAGGGTAGAGCTTAATTTCACAGCTCATTGAAGTCTTTGAGAGCCTTTAAAGTGAATCCAATGGGTTTGTTCAAAGAATGAAGTATTATACAAGAGTACTCAAATATGTCCCAAAGGCTGTAGAACTTTACTCATATTAGAATGATAAGTAGATAGATGTGACTTAGATTTGTAGAACAGCTAAGTGAGGTTATGGACATGAGCAGGTTACCCTGAAATAACTAATTATGATGTATTAGCTATTCCACAGTAATAGCCTTTTTGAAAATAGTCATCCTGAAGTAAACAAAACACTGTATGACATGGTATATGCCCTGAATGAAATGAGGTTAAACTTGTTCTAGAATAGACAGAAGACAAAGACACTACTGAGAAGTACCTATTTCAGTTGTCTCAAAAAATACCTTCTTGGATCAGGAGGTCTTATTTTGAGGCTTCTGTATTCTATAGTACTTTATAGTTCAGCAATATCAAATAACTAGATCAAGTTTACCATTCATGATATTGAGAATGAAGAAAGCACCTGAAACAATTATGACACTGAGATTCAAGCTTTTATAAAACATTGAAGAATTTTAAAATCAACCTGGCATTTGGCTAACAAAGCAGAAGACAGAAATGGAACTAAGGCAACATGTACATTAATTTAACTGTAAGGGGATGCTGTTATAAATCAAGAAGAGCAGGGTTCACCAGTCCAATGTGTTATTATCACCTTATCATATTTGCTCAAAGTTCAGTCATGACTACTGCAGGAGTAATTTTTTTTTTTTCAGAAAGCAGTAATTGGAAAATTGTTCTATATTTTAGCAGCCTGTATTATAGGACTTTTTAAAGTATGTTATTAGCACAGTTTTCAATGTTAGTTTCCATTTTTATTACATTTTTTCTGCTTCTGTTCCAGAAATCTACTGAATAGGTGCCTATGGGCCATTACTATGTTTTAAATATGGATAAGAATATACATAAAAGTATCTGAAAAAAAAAGAGGAAAAAATTTGATTGCAAGTGAAATTTACCATCTATTTTTGAAATTACTGCTTTGTGTTACAGATTTCTGAAATAAGAATATGGCTGATAAATTATTCCCTTGTATAGGTTTCAGTACCATTTCTTAATCTCTTTTTCAGATTCAGACTCCAGAAAAGGCATTTTTTACAAATAAAAGACCCAACTTACATAGAAAATATATGTATACACACTTATATGTATATGTACACTATATATGCTGAAGAGGTAAGATATTTGAATTTATTTTCCTATACATCATTTATCAAGAGTATTATCTGGTAAACATATGACATCTCACAGTGGTTGCAAACATTTTCTTTTAACAATAAAAATCAACTTTGAGTTCAATTATGTGTTAAGTATCGGATACTACTCACATGATGTTTGCAAGATGGATGCCTCTAACAGTCCTGCTTTCTTGTATTAATAGCTTACTGTTGTGTTAAGGCTATTGGAATTTAGCATAAAATAAATCCCCTTCATTTGCATCCCAAGGGATATGTAAGTTAATATGTTGATGGGGCTTAATGATGGTCCTGGTCAGAATTTATAGTTGACAAAAGAGGTAGAATAAACACTTAGGTCTTCCTTCATGTCCTGAGATGGCAGTAAAGACTCTCTGACCTTCATGAGCGGGTCTTTGTACACATACTTATCTCCTTAATGAAGCAGATTTATAATGAGGCTTGTTTTTCACAGTGAAGGGAGTGGGGCTGTTGGCAGGTACAGAGGCACCATGTTCTTCTGGGCCTCACTGGAACAGCATCAAGTGGGGAGACATCCTCCTCTCTCCAGACATCACTCAGTTGTTAGGCCCTGCTTGAGCCAGGTGCAAGATAAGCAAGGGGCCCAGCTCCTGTTTTTCTCAACCACCCTCACCAACTCTTCAGCTTTTTAAAGCAACACTGGACAATTCTGACCACTTACCCCGCTATTGCAAACAGGTGTTTACAGAGTCACTCTTAACTTGCACATAGAATGCTACTTGTAAGTAAATTCCTTCGGAGACAATTTTTTCTCTGTGAGTCAGTGAAATAATTGGTGGAAATGTGATCTATTACATTATGATCTGTGATTTAGCTAAAAAAATTAATTGATTCATTTCTTTAGTGCACCAACAGACCATGGGTATATAATCAGATGACACATTTGGTACCATTTTGTTGAACAGGGTTTTCCATTTAAATGTAGCTATATGTCAGCAAAAAGATACTTTTGATTCATTATGTTTTTAAGTGGAGTCTTATCAAACCTAATGAACTGTCAAAAGAATCTTGAGGTTAAAAAATGAGTTGTTAGAGAAGACTGTAAGATAACCTGGCAACCAATTTGATCCCTTTCCTGTCAATGTAGTTGCAATATTCCACTAAAACCCAATATCTCTGTAATAATAATATAATGAGATAAGGACAGCCCAGAAATGCAGGAAGAAGAAAAGGAAAGATAAAAAAGAAAAGGGAAACACCACTGCCCTACTCCCCACACTTCCCAAATGCCATTCTGCTGGTGGCAAATCATTTGCAAAAAAATAAAAATTAAGTTTTCCTTGACAGTTATATCTCGGTGTTTAGAAAACAGCTTAAAATAACAAATTTTTGTGAATAGGGGAACAATTGTGGGTATATTGAGATATGTGAACACTGTAGATTCAGTTTATAATTGTGTCACACTTAAAACTTGACTGTACTATATCCAAGAAATTATTTCTCTCAAGCTTACTTTGGGTATAAACATATATTAGTTATGTCACATAAATAGGGTGATGTAGGTCTTGTGCAGTAATTCTGCATTTTATCCATAAGGTAGGCATTCAGAGAAAGAAAGAAAAGAAAAAAGAAAAGAAAAGAAAAGGAAAAGAAAAGAAAAGAAAAGGAAAAGAAAAGAAAAGAAAAGGAAAAGAAAAGAAAAGAAAAGGAAAAGAAAAGAAAAGAAAAGGAAAAGAAAAGAAAAGAAAAGGAAAAGAAAAGAAAAGAACCAATCTGATACGGAACCAATAGATAAGAATAAAAAATAAAAGAAAATATTTTTTAAAGATCCTGCTTGGGTAGCTGTGTAATACAAAGGATGGATGGAAAGTTACAATAGGAATCTGGTTTCTAGTAAGAATCAGAATTTCTTTTTTTTTTTTAATGCTTGTACAGAATAGGCCAAGAAAATTCAAAGTACCTACTAAATTAAATAAGTACTATTTTTCTTATAGATTTGATGAAAGCAACATTATATATCAGTTTATAAATGGTTAAAAATGTAAGCATTGATCTCCTATATCATATTAATGAAAGACATATTTCTCAGAGATTTATCATATATGCATATTATTTAGTGAGTTTTGTTTTAGGAGCTATGAAATATTCACAGTCACCATGGTAAGGATCTAAAATGTAATTGTATCTTCTGAGAAATTAATCACTGATTAGATATGTTTTAACAAAGGTTTAAGAAAGTTTCCTTCTCTGGATATTCATATTGTAGATGGTTCTACTTTTGGCTTAATTCAAGAACAAGTGGTGGTGGTGCTGTTGGTCTTTTGATATCAAGATAAAAATAACTCTTCATTGCTCAGATTTGTTTTTAAAAAATCAAATATTAAAGTGATAAGGAATAATGCTTTATTGTAGTACATTGAGAACATTTAAAAAATTATTATTGTTATTCTTAAAACTTTAGATACCATTACAGAAGGAACAGAAGCCAAATTTTTAAAAAGACAAAATTACAGGTACATTGAACTTGAACAAACTCTGAACAGGCTTCAGTGCATTAAATATAAATATTTCCGAGAAGGCTTACAGCAGTTTTCTTTTGTGCATTTTTAGTGATTTAGGCAGAACAGGGCTGAGGGGAATTTGAGAAAGGACAAAGAAATGGATACATGGAATTGAGGCCCATAGCAACTGCAACATTTGCTTTTATATGGGCTTGGAGGAGGATGGAGGGTTTCAGGGAGACCATGCATTTGGGTTTTATAGGGGTTTCGTGTGATTTGGGGTTTTCTGCTTCAGGCTCAGTTTTCTAATGTTGCAAATGCTTTCCAGAATATAACAGGTGTGTGTTACACTTATGGAGGGTATTATTACTGATAGAACTGGAACTTTTAATGATTAGCTACAGTGTAGAAAACAGTACAAGCTGTAGTAATCAGAATTCTCTGTTCTGAAATGTTACCTTATTGTAGTGAATGATTTAAACTATAAAAATCCCTATTCATGGGCTAAGCAGCTACTACACAGTTCTAGCACTTTCCCAACGTACCAAGATCTTAATGTTTTAGTGTGCACCATGACAGGTAAAGTAAAAGCGTAGATAGAAAAACCTTGACGACTTTCTGATTAAGTGAGTATTTGTCATGATTTCAAGCCAGCTGGAGACAAAACACCACACAGCTGCTCTCTCAACCCTCTCTCTCTTCCCCTCCCCATCCCCATGAAATAGGGAGAAGTAAAACAAAACTTGTATGTTGAGATAAGAACAGTTTAATGATTGAAAATAAAGTAGAATACATTAATGCTGTTAAATAATAACAATAATGATAATAAAAAGGGAAAAAAAAGTGATGCACGGTACAATTGCTCACCATTCTCTAAATGATGAGAGGCTCCCCCTCCCAAACCTAGATCAGCCTCCCTTCTGGGTAACTCCCCCAGTTTATGTACGGGGCATGATGTTATGTGGTGTTGTGGTGGTTTAGTTTGCGTTTTTTACTTTTTGTGAGATAAGAATTAGAAGAAGGGCAAAGCAGGTTTAAAACTTTAAAGAATATAAAGAAGTTTATTACTAACAGAATTAAAGGTAATAAAAGAATAATAAT